>JBAPLH010000270.1:0-201268 GCA_037897445.1 Ceriops zippeliana
CAAAACGTGTGTTTGCAATCCAAAGTGAAGCCTTGCCAACAAAAAATGATGGGTGGGACTCTTAATTTTTGAATTCAACCAATTAATATCAATAAGAAATGCTAATCATGATAATGGGCTCCATTATTTAGTAATTAAACCACTTAAAATTAGTGCAAAATGCAAACCAAGATGAATTAGTTCTTTAGTTGATGGAAGTAAACACGTTTACAGTTTTAATTGCATTTAGACTAGTTTCTTTTAATTAATATACTAGGTAGTTTAGCGACAAATGTTAATTTCATAATTACTGTCTCAAAAAGTTTGTTTGGAAGCAAAAGGGGAGCGTTACGAGGCAGAAATGATGGGTGAGACTCCTAACTTGGGAATTCAACCAAATAATATCAATAATAAATGTTAATCAAGATCAAGGACTGCATAATTGGTTGGAATTGAATAAATTCATGGTATTGATGGTACGTGGACATTGTTTTCACAAAGAATATAGTTGTTATAAAGGACACAAAAGATAACATCATGGCCTTTGCATGACAAATTGTCTATGTAAGAAAAAGTGGAGCCTGATTGGCTTCATGAGATTAGGAAGTCTATTATTTAGGAATTAAACCATTTAACATTAGTATGAAATGCAAACAAAGATGACTGACCCCTTTGGTTGATAGAAGTAAACACACTTGTTTGTTTCAATTAATATACTCGGTAGTTTAGCCACAAAAGTTAATTTCATGATCACTGTATCAAAAAGTGTGTTTGCAATCAAAAGTGGAGCCTTGCTAACTAAAAATGATCGGTGGGACTCTTTATTTTGGAATTCAACCAATTAATATCAATAAGAAATGCTAATCAAGATCAAGGACTCCATTGTTTGCTGGAATTTAATGAATTCATTGTGTAGATGGTTTATGGACATTGTTTTCACAGTGAATATAGTCGTTAAAAAAGTCACAAATGATAATTTCATGGTAATTGGATGAAAAATAGTCTTTATATCGAAGTGAGGAGCCTAACTACAATGAGGTGAATAGAAAGTCTCATTATTTAGTAATTAAACCACTTAAAATTAATGCAAAATGCAAAGCAACATCAATTAGTTCTTTGGTTGATAGAAGTAAAGACATTTATAGTTTTAATTGCATTTAAAAATGTTTGTTTTAGTTAATATACTAGGTATTTAGCGACAAATGTTAATTTCGTAATTGCTATGTTAAAAAGTTTGTTTGGAACCAAAAGGGTAGCGTTACGAGGCAGAAAAGATGGGTGAGACCCCTAATTTGGGAATTCAACCAAATAATATCAATAATAAATGTTAATCAAGATCAAGGACTCCATAATTGGTTGGACTTGAATAAATTCATGGTATTGATGGTACGTGGACATTGTTTTCACAAAGAATATAGTTGTTACAAAGGACACAAAAGATAACATCATGGCCATTGCATGACAAATTGTCTATGCAAGAAAAAGTGGTGCGTGATTGGCTTCACGAGATTCGAAAGTCTATTATTTAGGAATTAAGCCATTTAACATTAGTATGAAATGCAAACAAAGATAAATGACCCATTTGGTTGATAGAAGTAAATACACTTATTTGTTTAATTAATATACTCGATAGTTTAGTCACAAAAGTTAATTTCATGATCATCGTATCAAAAAGTATGTTTGCAATCAAAGGTGGAGCCTTGCTAACTAAAAATGATGAGTGGGACTCTTTATTTTGGAATTCAACCAATTAATATCAATAAGAAATGGTAATCAAGATTAAGGACTCCATTGTTTGCTGGAATTTAATGAATTCATTGTATAGATGGTTCATGGACATTGTTTTCACAGTGAATATAGACGTTAAAAAAGTCACAAATGATAATTTCATGGTAATTGGATGAAAAATAGACCTTCTAACAAAGTGAGGAGCTTGACTAGAATGAGGTGAATAAAAGGTCTCGTTATTTAGTAATTAAACCACTTAAAATTAATGCAAAATGTAAAGCAACATGAATTAGTTCTTTGTTTGATGGACGTAAACACGTTTATTGTTTTAATTGCATTTAAACTTGTTTGTTTTAATTAATATACTAGGTAGTTTAGCGACAAATGTTAATTTCGTAATTACTGTCTTAAAAAGTGTGTTTGGAAGTAAAAGGGGAGCGTCACGAGCCAGAAATGATGGGTGAGACTTCTTATTTTGGAATTCAAAGAAATAATATCAATAAGAAATGTTAATCAAGATCATGGACTCCATTATTTGTTGGAATTGAATAAATTCATGGTATTCATGGTACGTGGACATTGTTTTCGCAATGAATATGGTTGTTACAAAGGAAATAAAAGATAACTTCATGGTCATTGCATGAAAAATTGTCCATGCAAGAAAAAGTTGAGCCTCATTGGCATAACGAGATTAGAAAGTCGATTATTTTGGATTTAGACCATTTAACATTAGTATAAAATTCAAACAAAGATGAGTGACCCCTTTGGTTGATAGAAGTAAACACACTTGTTTGTTTTAATTAATATACTCGGTTGTTTAGCCACAAAAGTTAATTTCATGATCACTATATTAAAAAGTGTGTTTGCAAACAAAAGAGAAGCCTTGCTAACTAGAAATGATGGGTGTGACTCTTTATTTTGGAATTCAACCACTTAATATCAATAAGAAATGCTAATCAAGATCAAGGACTCCATTTATTTGTTGAAATTGACTGAATTCATTGTATAAATGGTTCATGGACATTGTTTTTACAGTGAATATAGCTGTTAAAATAGTTACAAATGATAATTTCATGGACATTGTAGGAAAAATAGTCTTTATAACAAAATGAGGAGCCTAACTAGAATGAGGTGAATAGAAAGTCTCGTTATTTAGTAATTAAACCATTTAATGTTACTGCAAAATGCAAACCAAGATGAATTAGTTTTTTGGTTGATGGAAGTAAACACGTTTACAGTTTTAATTGCATTTATACTTGTTTGTTTTAATTAATATACTAGGTAGTTTCGCGATAAATGTTAATTTCATAATTTCTGTGTTAAAAAGTTTGTTTGGAAATAAAAGGGGAGCGTCATGAGCCAAAAATGATTGGTGAGACTCCTTATTTTGGAATTCAACCAAATAATATCAATAAGTAATGTTAATCAACATCAAGGACTCCTTTATTGGTTGGAATTGAATAAATTCATGGTCTTGATGGTACGCTGACATTGTTTTCACAAAGAATATTGTTATTACCAAGGACACAAAAGATAACATCATGGTCATTGCATGATAAAGTTTCTACGCAAGAAAAAGTGGAGCCTGATTAGCTTAACGATATTAGAAAGTCTATAATTTAGGAATTAAAATATGTAACATTAGTACAAAATGCAAACAAAGATGAATGCCCCTTTGGTTGATAGAAGTATACATACTTGTTTGTTTTAATTAATATACTCGGTAGTTTAGCCACAAAAGATAATTTCACGATCACTGTATCAAAAAGTGTGTTTGCAAACAAAAGAGGAGCATTGCACAATAGAAATCATGGCTGTGACTCTTTACTTTGGAATTCAACCAATTAATATAAATAAGAAATGCTAATCATGATCAAGGACTCCGTTGTTTGTTGGAATTGAATGAATTCATTGTATAGATGGTTCATGGACATTGTTTTCACCGTGAATATAGTCTTTAAAAAAGTCACAAAAGATAATTTCATGGTAATTGGATAAAAATAATCTTTGTATCAAAATGAAGAGCCTAACAAGAATGAGGTCAATAGAAAGTCTCGTTATTGAGTAATTAAACAACTTCAAATTATTGCAACATGCAAACCAACCTGAATTAGTTCTTTGGTTGATGGAAGTAAACACGTTTACAGATTTAATTGCATTTAGACTTATTTGTTTCAATTAATATACTAGGTAGTTTAGCAACAAATGTTAATTTCATAATTGTTGTATTAAAAAGTGTTTTTGGAAACAAAAGGGGAGTATTACGGGGCAGAAGTGATGGCTGAGACTCCTTATTATTGGAATTCAACCAAATAATATCAATAAGAAATGTTAATCAAGATCAATGACTCCATTATTAGTTGGAATTGAATAAATTCATGATATTGATGGTACATGGACATTGTTTGCACAATGAATATAGTTATTACAAAGGACACAAAAGATAACTTCATGGTCATTGCATGAAAAATTATCCATGCAAGAAAAAGTAAAGCCTGATTGCTTAACAAGATTAGAAAGTCTAGTATTTAGGAATTAAACCATTTAACATTAGTAAGAAATGCAAACAAAGATGAATGACACCTTTGGTCGATAGAAGTAAACACACTTGTTTGTTTTAATTAATATACTCGGTAATTTAGCTACAAAAGTTAATTTTATGATCACTATATCAAAAAGTGTGTTTGCAAAGAAAAAAAGAGCCTTGCTAACTAGAAATGATGGGTGTGACTCTTTATTTTGGAATTCAGCAAATTAATATCAATAAGAAATGCAAATCAAGTTCACGGACTCCATTATTTGTTGAAATTTAATGAATTCCTTATATAGATGGTTCATGGACATTGTATTCACAGTGAATATAGTCATTCAAAAAGTCACAAATGATAATTTCATCATAATTGGATGAAAAATATTATTTCTAACAAAGGGAGGAGCCTGACTAGAATGAGGTGAATAGAAAGTCTCCTTATTTAGTAATTAAACCACTTAAAATTAATGCAAAATGCAAAGGAACATGAATTAGTTCTTTGGTTGATGGAAGTAAACACATTTATAGTTTTAATTGCATATAGACATGATTGTTTTAATTAATATACTAGGTAGTTTAGCAAAAAATGTTAATTTCGTAATTACTATCTTGAAAATTGTGTTTATAACCAAAAAGGGAGCGACACGAGCCAGAATTGATGGGTGAGACTCCTTCTTTTGGAATTCAAAGAAATAATATCAATAAAAAATGTTAATCAAGATCATGGACTCCATTATTGGTTGGAATTGAATAAATTCATGGTATTCATGGTACGTGCACATTGTTTTCACAATGAATATGGTTGTTACTAAGGAGAGAAAAGATAACTTCATGGTCATTGCATGAAAAATTGTCCATGCAAGAAAAAGTGGAGCCTAATTAGCATAACGAGATTAGAAAGTCGATTATTTTGGAATTAGACCATTTAACATTAGTACAAAATGCAAACAAAGAAGAATGACCCCTTTGCTTGGTAGAAGTAAACACACTTGTTTGTTTTAATTAATATACTCAGTAGTTTAGCCACAAAAGTTAATTTCATGATCACATGATCACTATATTAAAAAGTGTGTTTGCAAACAAAAGAGAAGCCTTGCTAACTAGAAATGATAGGTGTGACTCTTTATTTTGGAATTCAACCAATTAATATCAATAAGAAATGCTAATCAAGATCAAGGACTCCATTTATTTGTTGAAATTGAATGAATTCATTGTATAGATGGTTCATGGACATTGTTTTCACAGTGAATATAGTCGTTAAAATAGTCACAAATGATAATTTCATGGACATTGTAGGAAAAATAGTCTTTATAACAAAATGAGGAGCCTAACTAGAAAGAGGTGAATAGAAAGTCTCGTTATTTAGTAATTAAACCATTTAAAGTAACCGCAAAATGCAAACCAAGATGAATTAGTTTTTTGGTTGATGGAAGTAAACACGTTTACAGTTTTAGTTGCATTTAGAATCGTTTGTTTTAATTAATATACTAGGTAGTTTCATAATAAATGTTAATTTCATAATTTTTGTGTTAAAATGTTTGTTTGGAACCAAAAGGGGAGCGTCACAAGCCAGAAATGATTGGTGAGACTCCGTATTTTGGAATTCAACCAAATAATATCAATAAGTAATGTTAATCAACATCAAGGACTCCGTTATTGGTTGAAATTGAATAAATTCATGGTCTTGATGGTACATCAACATTGTTTTCACAAAGAATATAGTTGTTACAAAGGACACAAAAGATAACATCATGGTCATTGCATGACAAATTTTCGACGCAAGAAAAAGTGGAGCCTGATTAGCTTAACGATATTAGAAAGTCTATTATTTATGAATTAAAACATTTAACATTAGTACAAAATGCAACCAAAGATGAATGACACCTTTGGTTGATAGAAGTAAACATACTTGTTTGTTTTAACTAATATACTCGATAGTTTAGCCACAAAAGTTAATTTCAAGATCACCGTATCAAAAAGTGTGTTTGCAAACAAAAAGGAGCCTTGCACACTAGAAATGATGGTTGTGACTCTTTATTTTGGAATTCAACCAATTAATATCAATAAGAAATGCTAATCAAGATGAAGAACTCCATTATTTGCTGGAATTTAATGAATTCATTGTATAGATGATTCATGGACATTCTTTTCATAGTGAATATAGACGTTAAAAAAGTCACAAATGATAATTTCATGGTAATTGGATGAAAAATAGTCCTTCTAACAAAGTGAGGAGCTTGACTACAATGAGGTGAATAGAAGGTCTCGTTATTTAGTAATTAAACCACTGAAAATTAATGCAAAATGTAAAGCAACATGAATTAGTTCTTTGTTTGATGGTCGTAAACACATTTATTGTTTTAATTGCATTTAAACTTGTTTGTTTTAATTAATATACTAGGTAGTTTAGCGACAAATATTAATTTCGTAATTACTGTCTTAAAAAGTGTATTTGGAAGCAAAAGGGGAGCGTCACGAGCCAAAATGATGGGTGAGACTTCTTATTTTGCAATTCAAAGAAATAATATCAATAAGAAATGTTAATCAAGATCATGGACTCCATTATTGGTTGGAATTGAATAAATTCATGGTACGTGGACATTTTTTTCACAATGAATATGGTTGTTACAAAGGAAATAAAAGATAACTTCATGGTCATTGCATGAAAAATTGTCCATGCAAGAAAAAGTGGAGCCTAATTGGCATAACAAGATTAGAAAGTCGATTATTTAGGAATTAGACCATTTAACATTAGTACAAAATGCAAACAAAGATGAATGACCCCTTTGGTTGATAGAAGTAAACACACTTGTTTGTTTTAATTAATATACTCGGTAGTTTAGGCATAAAAGTTAATTTCATGATCACTGTAACAAAAAGTGTGTTTGCAAAGAAAAGAGGAGGCTTGCTAACTAGAAATGATGGGTGAGACTCCTTATTTGGGAATTCAACCAAATAATATCAATAAGAAATGGTAATCAAGATCAATGACTCCGTTGTTTGTTGGAATTGAATGAATTCATTGTATAGATGTTTCATGGACATTGTTTTCACCGTGAATATAGTCATTGAAAAAGTTGCAAAAGATAATTTCATGGTAATTGGATGAAAATAGTCTTTCTATCAAAATGAAGAGCCTAACAAGAATGAGGTGAATAGAAAGTCTTGTTATTGAGAAATTAAACAACTTTAAATTATTGCAACATGCAAACCAACCTGAATTAGTTCTTTGGTTGATGGAAGTAAACACGTTTACAGATTTCATTGCATTTAGACTTATTTTTTTCAATTAATATACTAGCTAGTTTAGCAACAAATGATAATTTCATAATTGCTGTATTAAAAAGTGTATTTGGAACCAAAAGGGGCGCGTTACGGGGCAGAAGTGATGGGTGAGACTCCTTATTATTGGAATTCAACCAAATAATATCAATAAGAAATGTTAATCAAGATCAATGACTCCATTATTGGTTGGAATTGAATAAATTCATGATATTGATGGTACATGGACATTGTTTGCACAATGAATATAGTTGTTACAAAGGATACAAAAGATAACTTCAAGGTCATTGCATGAAAAATTGTCCATGCAAGAAAAAGTGGAGCCTGATTGGCTTAATAAGATTAGAAAGTCTATTATTTAGGAATTAAACCATTTAACATTAGTGTGAAATGCAAACAAAGATGAATGAACCCTTTGGTTGATAGAAGTAAACATACTTGTTTGTTTTAATTAATATTCTCAGTAGTTTAGCCACAAAAGTTAATTTCATGATCACTATATCAAAAAGTGTGTTTGCAAACAAAAGAGGAGCCTTGCTAAGTAGAAATGATGGGTGGGACTCCTGATTTTGGAATTTAGCCAATTAATATCAATAAGAAATGCTAATCAAGATCAAGGACTCCATTGTTTGTTGGAATTGAATGAATTCATTGTATAGATGGTTCATGGACATTGTTTTCACCGTGAATATAGTCATTAAAAAAGTCACAAATGATAATTTCATGGTAATTGGATGAAAATATTCTTTCTATCAAAATGAAGAACCTAACAAGAATGAGGTGAATAGAAAGTCTCATTATTGAGTAATTAAACAACTTTAAATTATTGAAACATGCAAACCAACCTGAATTAGTTCTTTGGTTGATGGAAGTAAACACGTTTATAGATTTGATTGCATTTAGACTTATTTGTTTCTATTAATATACTAGGTAGTTTAGCAACAAATGTTAATTTCATAATTGTTGTATTACAAAGTGTTTTTGGAAGCAAAAGGGGAGCGTTACGGGGCAGAAGTGATGGGTGAGACTCCTTATTTTGGAATTCAACCAAATAATATCAATAAGAAATGTTAATCAAGATCAATGACTCCATTATTGGTTGGAATTCAATAAATTCATGAATGGTACATGGACATTGTTTGCACAATGAATATAGTTGTTACAAAGGACATAAAAGATAACTTCATGGTCATTGCATGAAAAATTATCCATGCAAGAAAAAGTGAAGCCTGATTGGCTTAACAAGATTAGAAAGTCTAGTATTTAGGAATTAAACCATTTAACATTAGTAAGAAATGCAAACAAAGATGAATGACACCTTTGGTCGATAGAAGTAAACACACTTATTTGTTTTAATTAATATACTCGGTAATTTAGCCACAAATGTTAATTTCGTAATTACTGTGTTAAAAAGTTTGTTTGGAAGCAAAAGGGGAGCGTTACGAGGCAGAAATGATGGGTGAGTCTCCTTATTTGGAATTCAACTAGATAATATTAATAAGAAATGTTAATCAAATCAATGACTCCATTATTGGTTGGAATTGAACAAATTCATGGTATTGGTGGTACGTGGACATTGTTTTCACAATGGATATAGTTGTTACAATGCACACAAAAGATAAATTCATTGTCATTGCATGAAAAAATGTCCATGAAAGAAAGAGGGGACCATGATTGACGTAATGAGATTAGCAAGTCTATTATTTAGCAATTAAACCATTTAACATTTGTACGAAATGCAAACAAAGATGAATGACCCTTTTGGTTGATAGAAGTAAACACACTTGTTTGTTTTAATTAATATACTCAGTAGTTTAGTGACAAAAGTTAATTTCATGATCACTGTATCAAAAATTGTGTTTACAAAGAAAAGACAAGCCTTGCTAACTAGAAATGATGGGTGAGACTTCTTATTTGGGAATTCAACCAAATAATATCAATAAGAAATAGTAGTCAAGATCAACGACACCATTATTGTTTGGAATTGAAAAAAATCAAGGTAATGATGGTATAAGGACATTGTTTTCACAATGAATATAGTTGTTACAAAGGACACAGAAGATAACTTCATGTTTATTGCATGAAAAATTGTCCATCCAAGAAAAATGGAGCTTGATTGACATAATGAGATGAGAAAGTTAATTATTTAGCAATTAAACCATTTAACATTAGTACGAAATGCAAACAAAGATGAATGACCCCTTTGGTGGATAGAAGTAAACACACTTGTCTGTTTTAAATAATATACTCGGTAATTTAGCCACAAAAGTTAATTTCATGATCATTGTATCAAAAAGTGTGCTTACAAAGAAAAGAGGAGCCTTGCTAACTAGAAATGATGGGTGAGACTGCTTATTTGGGAATTCAACCATATAATATGAATATGAAATGGTAATCAAGATCAACGACACCATTATGGGTTGGAATTGAAAAAATTCATGGTAATGATGGTATAAGGACATTGTTTTCACAATGAATATAGTTGTTACAAAGGACACAAAAGATAACTTCATGTTTATTGCATGAAAAATTGTCCATGCAAGAAAAATGGAGTTGATTGACATAACGAGATTAGAAAGTCTATTATTTAGCAATTAAAGCATTTAACATTAGTACGAAATTGAAACAAAGATTAATGACCCCATCGGTTGATAGAAGCAAACACACTTGTTTGTTTTAATTAATATACTTCGTAGTTTAGCCACAAAAGTTAATTTCATGATTACCGTGTCAAAAAGTGTGTTTGCAAACAAAAGTGGAAACTTGCTAACTAGAAATGATGGGTGAGACCCTTTATTTTAGAATTCAACCAATTAATATCAATAAGAAATGCGAATTAAGATTGTGGACTCCATTGTTTGCTGGAATTCAATGAATTCGTTGTATAGATGGTTTATGGACATTGTTTTCCCAATGAATATAGTCGTTAAAAAATTCACAAATGATAATTTCATTGTAATTGGATGAAAAATAGTCTTTCTAATAAATTGGGGAGCCTGACTAGATTGAGTTGAATAGAAAGTCTTGTTATTTAGTAATTAACCCTCTTAAAATTAGTGCAAAATGCAAACCAACATGAATTAGTTCTTTGGTTGATGGAAGCAAACACGTTTACAGTTTTAATTGCATTTAGACTTGTTTGTTTTAATAAATATACTAGTTAGTTTAGCGACAAATGTTAATTTCGTAATTACTTTCTTAAAAAGTGTGTTTGGAAGCAAAAGGGGAGCGTTACGATCCAAAAATGATGGGCGAGACTCCTAATTTGGGAATTCAACCAAATAATATCAATAAGAATTGGTAATCAAGATCAAGCACTCTATTATTGGCTGGAATTGAATAAATTCATGGTATTGATGGTACGTGGACATTGTTTTCAGAATGAATATAGTTGTTACAAAGGATACAAAAGATAACTTCATGGTCATTGCATGAGAAATTGTCCATGCAAGAAAAAGAGGAGCCTGATTGGCTTAATAAGATTAGAAAGTCTATTATTTAGGAATTAAACCATTTAACATTAGTACAAAATGCAAACAAAGATGAATGACACCTTTGGTTGATAGAAGTAAACATACTTGTTTGTTTTAATTAATATACTCGGTAGTTTGGCCACAAAAGTTAATTTCATGATCCCTGTATCAAAAGGTGTGTTTGCAAACAAGAGGAGCCTTGCTAACTAGAAATGATGGGTGAGACTCCTTATTTGGGAATTCAACCAAATAATATCAATAAGAAATGGTAATCAAGATCAAGGACTCCATTATTGGTTGGAATTGAATAAATTCATGGCATTGATGGTACGTGGACATTGTTTTCACAATGAATATGGTTGTTACAAAGGAGAGAAAAGATAACTTCATGGTCATTGCATAAAAAATTGTCCATGCAAGAAAAAGTGGAGCCTAATTGGCATAACAAGATTAGAAAGTCGATTATTGAGCAATTAGACCATTTAACATTAGTAAAAATTGCAAAAAAAGATGAATGACCCCATTGGTTGATAGAAGTAAACACACTTGTTTGTTTTAATTAATATACTCGGTAGTTTGGCCACAAAAGTTAATTTCATGATCCCTGTATCAAAAGGTGTGTTTGCAAACAAAAGAGGAGCCTTGCTAACTAGAAATGATGGGTGAGACTCCTTATTTGGGAATTCAACCAAATAATATCAATAAGAAATGGTAATCAAGATTAAGGACTCCATTATTGGTTGGAATTGAATAAATTCATGGCATTGATGGTACATGGACATTGTTTTCACAATGAATATGGTTGTTACAAAGGAGAGAAAAGATAACTTCATGGTTATTGCATAAAAAATTGTCCATGCAAGAAAAAGTGGAGCCTAATTGGCATAACAAGATTAGAAAGTTGATTATTGAGTAATTAGACCATTTAACATTAGTAAAAAATGCAAACAAAGATGAATGACCCCTTTGGTTGATAGAAGTAAACACACTTGTTTGTTTTAATTAATATATTCAATAGTTTAGCCACAAAAGTTAATTTCATGATCACCGTATCAAAAAGTATGTTTGCAATCAAAAGTGGAGCCTTGCTAACAAAAAATGATGAGTGAGACTCTTTATTTTGGAATTCAAACAATTAATATCAATGAGAAATGGTAATCAAGATTAAGGACTCCATTCTTTGCTGGAATTTAATTCATTGTATAGATGGTTCATGGACATTGTTTTCACAGTGAATATAGTCGTTAAAAAAGTCACAAATGATAATTTTATTTTAATTGTATCAAAAATAGTCATTCTGACAAAAAAGAGGAGCCTGATAAGAATGAGGTGAATAGAAAGTCTCGTTATTTAGTAATTAAACCACTTAAAATTAGTGCAAAATGCAAACCAAGATGAATTAGTTATTTGGTTGATGGAAGTAAACATGTTTACAGTTTTAATTGCATTTAGACTTGTTTGATTTAATTAATATACTAGGTAGTTTAGCGACAAATGTTAATTTCGTAATTACTGTGATAAAAAGTTTATTTGGAAGCAAATGGGGAGCGTTGCGAGGCAGAAATGATGGGTGAGACTCTTCAACCAGATAATATTAATAAGAAATGTTAAACAAGAACAAGGACACCATTATTGGTTGGAATTGAAAAAATTCATGGTATTGATGGTACGTGGATATTGTTTTCACAATGGATATAGTTGTTACAATGCACACAAAAGATAAATTTATGGTCAATCCATGAAAAATTGTCCATGCAAGAAAAATGGAGTCTGATTGACATAACAAGATTAGAAAGTCTATTATTTAGCAATTAAACTATTTAACATTAGTATGAAATTCAAACAAAGATGAATGACCCCTTTGGTTGACAGAAGCAAACAGACTTGTTTGTTTTAATTAAAATACTACATAGTTTAGCCACAAAAGTTAATTTCATGATTACTGTATCAAAAAGTGTGTTTGAAAACAAAAGTGAAAACTTGCTAACTAGAAATGATGGGTGGGACCCTTTATTTTGGAATTCAACCAATTAATATCAATAAGAAATGCGAATCAAGATTGAAGACTCTGAATCAAGATGGTTCATGGACATTGTTTTCACTCTGAATATAGTCGTTAAAATATTCACAAATGATAATTTCATGGTAATTACATGAAAAATAGTCTTTCTAATAAATTGAGTAGCCTGACTAGAATGAGTTGAATAGAAAGTCTCGTTATTTAGTAATTAAGCCTCTTAAAATTAGTGCAAAATGCAAACCAACATGAATTAGTTCTTTGGTTGATGGAAGTAAACACGTTTACAATTTTAATTGCATTTAGACTTGTTTGTTTTAATAAATATACTAGTTAGTTTAGCGACAAATGTTAATTTTGTAATTACTTTCTTAAAAAGTGTGTTTGGAACCAAAAGGGGAGTGTTACGATCCAGAAATGAGGGGTGAGACTCCTTATTTAGGAATTCAACCAAACAATATCAATAAGAATTGGTAATCAAGATCAAAGACGCCATTATTGGCTGGAATTGAATAAATTCATGGTATTGATGGTACGTGGACATTGTTTTCACAATGAATATAGTTGTTACAAAGGATACAAAAGATAACTTCATGGTAATTGCATGTAAAATTATCCACGCAAGAAAAAGTGAAGCCTGATTGGCATAACAAGATTAGAAAGTCTATTATTTAGGAATTAAACCATTTAACATTAGTATGTAATGCAAACAAAGATGAATGACACCTTTGGTCGATAGAAGTAAACACACTTATTTGTTTTAATTAATATATTTGGTAGTTTAGCCACAAAAGTTAATTTCATGATCATTATATCAAAAAGTGTGTTTGCAAAGAAAAGAGGAGCCTTGTTAACTAGAAATGATGGGTGTGACTCTTTATTTTGGAATTCAACCAATTAATACCAATAAGAAAAGCTAATCAAGATCAAGGACACCATTGTTTGCTGGAATTTAATGAATTCGTTGTGTAGATGGTTCATGGAAATTCTTTTCATCGTGAATATAGTCGTTAAAAAAGTCACCAATGATAATTTCATGGTAATTGGATGAAAAATAGTCTTTCTAACAAAGTGAGGAGCCTGACTAGAATAAGGTGAATAGAAGGTCTCGTTATTTAGTAATTAAACCACTTAAAATTAATGCAAAATGCATAGCAACATGAATTAGTTCTTTGGTTGATGGAAGAAAACACATTTATAGTTTTAATTGCAAATAGACATGTTTGTTTTAATTAATATACTAGGTAGTTTAGCGACAAATGTTAATTTCGTAATAACTGTCTTAAAAAGTGTGTTTGGAACCAAAAGGGGAGCATCACGAGCCAGAAATGATGGGCGAGACTCCTTATTTTGGAATTCAAAGAAATAATATCAATAAGAAATGTTAATCAAGATCATGGGCTCCATTATTGGTTGGAATTGAATAAATTCATGGTATTAATGGTACGTGGACATTTTTCTCACAATGAATATGGTTGATACAAAGAAGAGAAAAGATAACTTCATGGTCATTGCATGAAAAATTGTCCATGCAAGAAAAAGTGGAGCCTAATTGGCATAACAAGATTAGAAAGTCGTTTATTTAGGAATTAGACCATTTAACATTAGTATGAAATGCAAACAAAGATGAATGACACCTTTGGTCGATAGAAGTAAACACACTTGTTTGTTTTAATTAATATATTCGGTAGTTTAGCCACAAAAGTTAATTTCATGATCACTATATCAAAAAGTGTGTTTGCAAAGAAAAGAGGAGCCTTGTTAACTAGATATGATGGGTATGACTCTTTATTTTGGAATTCAACCAATTAATACTAATAAGAAATGCTCATCAAGATCAAGGACACCATTGTTTGCTGGAATTTAATGAATTCGTTGTGTAGATGGTTCATGGAAATTCTTTTCATCGAGAATATAGTCATTAAAAAAGTCACAAATGATAATTTCATGGTAATTGGATGAAAAATAGTCTTTCTAACAAAGTGAAGAGCCTGACTAGAATGAGGTGAATAGAAGGTCTCGTTATTTTGTAATTAAACCACTTAAAATTAATGCAAAATGCATAGCAACATGAATTAGTCTTTGGTTGATGGTAGAAAACACATTTATAGTTTTAATTGCAAATAGACATGTTTGTTTTAATTAATATATTAGGTAGTTTAGCGACAAATGTTAATTTCGTAATAACTGTCTTAAAAAGTGTGTTTGGAACCAAAAGGGGAGCATCACGAGCCAGAAATGATGGGCGAGACTCCTTATTTTGGAATTCAAAGAAATAATATCAATAAGAAATGTTAATCAAGATCATGGGCTCCATTATTGGTTGGAATTGAATAAATTCATGGTATTAATGGTACGTGGACATTGTTCTCACAATGAATATGGTTGATACAAAGAAGAGAAAAGATAACTTCATGGTCATTGCATGAAAAATTGTCCATGCAAGAAAAAGTGGAGCCTAATTGGCATAACAAGATTAGAAAGTCGATTATTTAGGAATTAGATCATTTGACATTAGTATGAAATGCAAACAAAGATGAATGACACCTTTGGTCGATAGAAGTAAACACACTTGTTTGTTATAATTAATATATTCGGTAGTTTAGCCACAAAAGTTAATTTCATGATCACTATATCAAAAAGTGTGTTTGCAAAGAAAAGAGGAGCCTTGTTAACTAGAAATGATGGGTGTGACTCTTTATTTTGGAATTCAACCAATTAATACCAATAAGAAATGCTAATCAAGATCAAGGACACCATTGTTTGCTGGAATTTAATGAATTCGTTGTGTAGATGGTTCATGGAAATTCTTTTCATCGAGAATATAGTCATTAAAAAAGTCACAAATGATAATTTCATGGTAATTGGATGAAAAATAGTCTTTCTAACAAAGTGAAGAGCCTGACTAGAATGAGGTGAATAAAAGGTCTCGTTATTTTGTAATTAAACCACTTAAAATTAATGCAAAATGCATAGCAACATGAATTAGTTCTTTGGTTGATGGTAGAAAACACATTTATAGTTTTAATTGCAAATAGACATGTTTGTTTTAATTAATATATTAGGTAGTTTAGCGACAAATGTTAATTTCGTAATAACTGTCTTAAAAAGTGTGTTTGGAACCAAAAGGGGAGCATCACGAGCCAGAAATGATGGGCGAGACTCCTTATTTTGGAATTCAAAGAAATAATATCAATAAGAAATGTTAATCAAGATCATGGACTCCATTATTGGTTGGAATTGAATAAATTCATGGTAGTCATGGTATGTGGACATTGTTCTGACAATGAATATGGTTGTTACAAAGAAGAGAAAAGATAACTTCATGGTCATTGCATGAAAAATTGTCCATGCAAGAAAAAGTGGAGCCTAATTGGCATAACAAGATTAGAAAGTCGATTATTTAGGAATTAGACCATTTAACATTAGTATGAAATGCAAAAAAAGATGAATGACACCTTTGGTCGATAGAAGTAAACACACTTGTTTGTTTTAATTAATATATTCGGTAGTTTAGCCACAAAAGTTAATTTCATGATCACTTTATCAAAAAGTGTGTTTGCGAAGAAAAGAGGAGCCTTGTTAACTAGAAATAATGGGTGTGACTCTTTATTTTGGAATTCAACCAATTAATACCAATAAGAGATGCTAATCAAGATCAAGGACACCATTGTTTGTTGGAATTTAATGAATTCGTTGTGTAGATGGTTCATGGAAATTCTTTTCATCGTGAATATAGTCGTTAAAAAAGTCACAAATGATAATTTCATGGTAATTGGATGAAAAATAGTCTTTCTAACAAAGTGAGGAGCCTGAATAGAATGAATTAAACCACTTAAAATTAATGCAAAATGCAAAACAACATGAATTAGTTCTTTGGTTGATGGAAGTAAACACATTTATAGTTTTAATTGCATATAGACATGTTTGTTTTAATTAATATATTAGGTAGTTTAGCGAAAAATGTTAATTTCATAATTACTGTGTTAAAAAGTGTGTTTAGAACCAAAAGGGGAGCGTCATGAGCCAGAAATGATGGGTGAGACTCCTTCTTCTTTTGGAATTCAAAAAAATAATATCAATAAGAAATGTTAATCAACATCATGGACTCCATTATTGGTTGGGATTGAATAAATTCATGGTATTCATGGTACGTGGACATTCTTTTCACAATTAATATGGTTGTTACAAAGGAGGGAAAAGATAACTTCATGGTCATTGCATGAAAAATTGTCCATGCAAGAAAAAGTGGAGCCTGATTGGCTTAATAAGATTAGAAAGTCTATTATTATGGAATTAAACCATTTAACATTAGTACGAAATGCAAACAAAGATGAATGACACCTTTGGCTGATAGAAGTAAACACATTTGTTTGTTATAATTAATATACTCGGTAGTTTGGTCACAAAAGTTATTTAGTTATTTAGTAAGAAAGTCTCGTTATTTAGTAATTAAACCACTTAAAATTAGTGCAAAATGCAAACCAAGATGAATTAGTTATTTGGTTGATGGATGTAAACATGTTTACAGTTTTAATTGCATTTAGACTTGTTTGATTTAATTAATATACTAGGTAGTTTAGCGACAAATGTTAATTTCGTAATTACTGTGATAAAAAGTTTGTTTGGAAGCAAATGGGGAGCGTTACGAGGCAGAAATGATGGGTGAGACTCCTTATTTGGAATTCAACTAGATAATATTAATAAGAAATGTTAAACAAGAACAAGGACACCATTATTGGTTGGAATTGAAAAAATTCATGGTATATATGGTACGTGGATATTGTTTTCACAATGGATATAGTTGTTACAATGCACACAAAAGATAAATTTATGGTCATTCCATGAAAAATTGTCCATGCAAGAGAAATGGAGTCTGATTGACATAACAAGATTAGAAAGTCTATTATTTACCAAATAAACCATTTAACATTAGTATGAAATTCAAACAAAGACGAATGACCCCTTTGGTTGACAGAAGCAAACACTCTGGTTTGTTTTAATTAATATACTATGTAGTTTAGCCATTAATGATAATTTCATCGTGAATATAGTCGTTAAAAAAGTCACTAATGATAATTTCATGGTAATTGGTTGATGGATTAGTTTTTTGGATTAGCGAAGCAAAATGCATACCAAGATGAATTAGTTTTTTGGTTGATGGATGTAAACATGTTTACAGTTTTAATTGTATTTAGACATGTTTGTTTTAATTACTATACTAGGTAGTTTAGCGACAAATGTTAATTTCGTAATTACTGTCTTAAAAAGTGTGTTTGGAACCAAATGAGGAGTGTCACGAGCCAGAAATGATGGGTGAAACTCCTTCTTTTGGAATTCAAAGTCCACGTACCATGAATACCACAAATTTATTCAATTCCAACCAATAATGGAGTCCATGATCTTGATTAACATTTCTTATTGATATTTATTACAAAATGCAAACAAAGATGAATGACCCCTTTGGTTGATAGAAGTAAATACACTTGTTGTTTTAATTAATATACTCGGTAGTTTAGCCACAAAAGTTAATTTCATAATCACCGTATCAAAAAGTTTGTTTGCAATCAAAAGTGGAGCCTTACTAACTAAAAATGATGAGTGAGACTCCTTATTTGGGAATTCAACCAAATAATATCAATAAGAAATGGTAATCAAGATCAAGGACTCCATTATTGGTTGGAATTGAATAAATTCATGGCATTGATGGTACATGGACATTGTTTTCACAATGAATATGGTTGTTACAATGGACACAAAAAATAACGTCATGGTCATTGCATGAAAAATTGTCCATGCAAGAAAAAGTGGAGCCTAATTGGCATAACGAGATTAGAAAGTCGATTATTTGGGAATTAGACCATTTAACATTAGTACAAAATGCAAACAAAGATGAATGACCCCTTTGGTCGATAAAAGTAAACGCACCTATTTGTTTTAATTAATATACTCGGTAATTTAGCCACAAAAGTTAATTTCATGATCACTGTATCAAAAAGTGTGTTTCCAAAGAAAAGAGGAGCCTTGCTAATTAGAAATGATGGGTGAGACTTCTTATTTGGGAATTCAACCAAATAATATCAATAAGAAATGGTAATCAAGATCAACGACACCATTATTTGTTGGAATTGAAAACATTCATGGTAATGATGGTATAAGGACATTGTTTTCACAATGAATATAGTTGTTACAAAGGACACAGAAGAAAACTGCATGTTTATTGCATGAAAAATTGTCCATGCAAGAAAAATGGAGTCTGAATGACATAACGAGATTCGAAAGTCTATTATTTAGCAATTATACCATTTAACATTAGTATGAAATTCAAACTAAGATGAATGACCCCTTTGGTTGACAGAAGCAAACACACTTGTTTATTTTAATTAATATACTCTGTAGTTTAGCCACAAAAGTTAATTTCATGATCACTGTATCAAAAAGTGTATTTGCAAACAAAAGATTGCTAACTAAAAATGATGGGTGAGACTCCTTATTTAGGAATTCAACCAAATAATATCAATAAGAAATGGTAATAAAGATCAAGGACTGCATTATTGGTTGGAATTGAATAAATTCATGGCATGGATGGTACGTGGACATTGTTTTCACAATGAATATGGTTGTTACAAAGGAGAGAAAAGATAACTTCATGGTCATTGCATCAAAAATTGTCCATGCAAGAAAAAGTGGAGCGTAGTTGGCATAACGAGATTAGAAAGTCTATTATTTAGGAATTAGACCATTTAACATTAGTACCAAATCAAAACAAAGATGAATGACCCCTTTGGTTGGTAGAAGTAAACACACTTGTTTGTTTTAATTAATATACTCGGTAGTTTATTTACAAAAGTTAATTTCATGATCACCGTATCAAAAAGTGTGTTTGCAAACAAAAGAGGAGCCTTGCACACTAGAAATGATGGTTATGACTCTTTATTTTGGAATTCAACCAATTAATATCAATAAGAAATGCTAATCAAGATCAAGGACTTCATTGTTTTCTGAAATTTAATGAATTCGTTGTATAGATAGTTCATGAATATTGTCTTCACAGTGAATATAGTCGTTCAAAAAGTCACAAATGATAATTTTATGGTAATTGGATGAAAAATAGTCTTTCTAACAAAGTGAGGAGCCTGACTAGAATGAGGTGAATAGAAAGTCTCATTATTTAGTAATTAAGCCTCTTAAAATTAGTGCAAAATGCAAACCAACATGAATTAGTTCTTTGGTTGATGGAAGTAAACACATTTACAGTTTTAATTGCATTTAGACTTGTTTATTTTAATAAATATACTAGTTAGTTTAGCGACAAATATTAGTTTTGCAATTACATTCTTAAAAAGTGTATTTGGAAGCAAAAGGGGAGCGTTATAATCCATAAATGATGGGTGAGACTCCTTATTTTGGAATTCAACCAAATAATAACAATATGAAATGGTAATCAACATCAAGGACTCCATTATTGGCTGGAATTGAAAAAATTCATGGTATTGATGGTACGTGGACTTTTTTTTCACAATGAATATTGTTGTTACAAAGGATAGAAAAGATAACTTCATCGTCATTGAATGAAAAATTGTCCGTGCAAGAAAAAGTGGAGCCTGATTGGCTTAATAAGATTAGAAAGTCTATTATTTTGGAATTAAACCATTTAACATTAGTGTGAAATGAAAACAAAGATGAATGACCCCTTTGGTTGATAAAAGTAAACACATTTGTTTGTTGTAATTAATATACTCGATAGTTTAGCCACAAAAGTTAATTTCATCATCACTGTATAAAAAAGTGTGTTTGCAAACAAAAGAGGAGCCTTGATAAGTAGAAATGATGGGTGGGACTCCTTATTTTGGAATTCAACCAATTAATATCAATAAGAAATGCTAGTGATGTTCAAGGAATCTGTTGTTTGTTGGAATTGAATGAATTCATTGTATAGATGGTTCATGGACATTGTTTTCACCGTGAATATAGTCGTTAAAAAAGTCACAAAAGATAATTTCATGGTAATTGGATGAAAATAGTCTTTCTATCAAAATGAATAGCCTAACAAGAATGAGGCAAATAGAAAGTCTCGTTATTGAGTAATTAAACAACTTTAAATTATTGCAACATGCAAACCAACCTGAATTAGTTCTTTGGTTGATGGAAGAAAACACGTTTACAGATTTAATTGCATTTAGACTTGTTTGTTTCAATTAATATACGAGGTAGTTTAGCGACAAAAGTTAATTTCTTAATTGCTGTATTAAAAAGTGTTTTTGGAACCAAAAGGGAAGCGTTATGAGGCAGAAGTGATGGGTGAGACTCCTTATTTTGGAATTCAACCAAATAATATCAATAAGAAATGTTAATCAACATCAATGACTCCATTATTGGTTGGAATTGAATAAATTCATGATATTGATGGTACGTGGACATTGTTTGCACAATGAATATAGTTGTTACAAAGGACACAAAAGATAACTTCATGGTCATTGCATGAAAAATTATCCATGCAAGAAAAAGTGGAGCCTGATTGGCTTAACAAGATTAGAAAGTCTAGTATTTAGGAATTAAACCATTTGACATTATTACAAAATGCAAACAAAGATGAATGACCCCTTTGGTCGATAGAAGTAAACACACTTGTTTGTTTTAATTAATATACTCGGTAGTTTAGCCACAAAAGTTAATTTCATGATCACTATATCAAAAAGTGTGTTTGCAAAGAAAAAGGAGCCTTGCTAATTAGAAATGATGGGTGTGACTCTTTATTTTGGAATTCAACCAATTAATATTAGTAAGAAAAGCTAATCAAGATCAAGGACTCCATTGTTTGCTGAAATTTAATGAATTCGTTGTATAGATAGTTCATGGACATTGTTTTCACAGTGAATATAGTCGTTCAAAATGTCACAAATGATAATTTCATGGTAATTGGATGAAAAATAGTCTTTCTAACAAAGTGAGGAGCCTGACTAGAATGAGGTGAATAGAGTCTCATTATTTAGTCATTAAACCACTTAAAATTAATGCAAAATGCAAACCAAGATGAATTAGTTTTTTGGTTGATGGAAGTAAACACGCTTACAATTTTAATTGCATTTAGACTTGGTTGTTTTAATTAATATACTAGGTAATAAATGTTAATTTTGTAATTTCTGTGTTGAAAAGTTTGTTTGGAACCAAAAGGGAAGCCTCACGAGCCAAAAATGATGGGTGAGACTCCTTATTTTGGAATTCAACCAAATAATATCAATAAGAAATGTTAATCAACATCAAGGACTTCGTTATTGGTTGGAATTGAATAAATTCATGGTATTAATGGTATGTGGACATTGTTGTCACAATGAATATAGTTGTTACAAAGGACACAAAAGATAACATCATGGTTATTGCATGACAAATTGTCTGTGCAAGAAAAAGTGGAGCCTGATTGGCTTAACGAGATTAGAAAGTCTATTATTTAGGAATTAAAACATTTAACATTATTACATAATGCAAACAAAGATGAATGACACCTTTGGTTGATAGAAGTAAACATACTTCTTTGTTTTAATTAATATACTCGGTAGTTTAGCACAAAAGTTAATTTCTTGGTCACTGTATCAAAAAGTGTGTTTGCAAACAAAAAAGGAGCCTCGCACACTAGAAATGATGGCTATGACTCTTTATTTTGGAATTCAACCAATTAATATCAATAAGAAATGCTAATCAAGATAAAGGACTTCATTGTTTGCTGGAATTTAATGAATTCATTGTATAAATGGTTCGTGAACATTGTTTTCACAGCGAATATCGTCGTGAAAAATGTAAAAAATGATAATTTCATGGAAATTGGATGAAAAATAGTCTTTCTAACAAAGTGAGGGAATTGACTAGAATGAGGTGAATAGAAAGTCTCGTTATTTAGTAATTAAACCACTTAAAATTAATGCAAAATGCAAAGCAACATGAATAAGTTCTTTGGTTGGTGGAAGTAAACACATTTATAGTTTTAATTACATATAGACATGTTTGTTTTAATCAATATACTAGGTAGTTTAGTGACAAATGTTAATTTTGTAATTACTATCTTAAAAAGTGTGTTTGGAACCAAAAGGAGAGCGTCACGAGCCAGAAATGATCCGTGACACTCCTTATTTTGGAATTCAAAGAAATAATATCAATAAGAAATGTTAATCAAGATCATGGACTCCATTATTGGTTGGATTTGAATAAATTCATGGTATTTATGGTATGTGGACATTGTTTTCACAACAAATATGGTTGTTACAAAGGAGAGAAAAGATAACTTCATGGTCATTGCATGAAAAATTGTCCATGCAAGAAATAGTGGAGCCTAATTGGCATAACGAGATTAGAAAGTCGATTATTTAGGAATTAGACCATTTAACATTAGTACAAAATGCAAACAAAGATGAATGGCTCGTTTGATTGAAAGAAGTAAACACACTTGTTTGTTTTAATTAATCTACTCAGTAGTTTATCCACAAAAGTTAATTTCATGATCACCGTATCAAAAAGTGTGTTTGCAATCAAAAGTGGAGCCTTGCTAACTAAAAATGATGAGTGGGACTCTTTATTTTGGAATTCAACCAATTAATATAAATAAAAAGTGGTCATCAAGATTAAGGACTCCATTGTTTGCTGGAATTTAATGAATTCATTATATAGATGGTCATGGACATTGTTTTCATAGTGAATATAGTCGTTAAAAAAGTCACAAATCATAATTTCATTTTAATTGTATCAAAAATAGTCTTTCTGACAAAAAGAGGAGGCTGACAAGAATGAGGTGAATAGAAAGTCTTGTTATTTAGTAATTAAACCACTTAAAATTAGTGCAAAATGCAAACCAAGATGAATTAGTTCTTTGGTTGATGGAAGTAAACATGTTTATAGTTTTAATTGCATTTAGACTTGTTTGATTTAATTAATATACTAGGTAGTTTAGCGACAAATGTTAATTTCGTAATTACTGTGTTAAAAAGTTTGTTTGGAAGCAAAAGGGGAGTGTTACGATCCAGAAATGATGGGTGAGACTCGTTATTTGGATTTCAACTAAATAATGTTAACAAGAAATGTTAATCAAGATCAAGGACTCCATTATTGGATGGAATTGAAAGAATTCATGGTATTGATGGTAGTTGGACATTGTTTTCACAATGGATATAGTTGTTACAATGCACACAAAAGATAAATTCATGGTCTTTGCATCAAAAAATTGTCCATGCAAGAAAAAGTGGAGCATGATTGACGTAACGAGATTAGCAAGCCTATTATTTAGCAATTGAACCATTTAACATTTGTACGAAATGCAAACAAAGACGAATAACCCCTTTGGTTGATAGAAGTAAACACACTTGTATGTTTTAATTAATATATTCTGTAGTTTAACTACAAAAGTTAATTTCATGATCACTGTAACAAAAAATGTGTTTACAAAGAAAAGAGGAGCCTTGCTAACTAGAAATGATGGGTGAGACTTCTTATTTTAGAATTCAACCAAATAATATCAATAAGAAATGGGAATCAAGATCAACGACACCATTATTTGTTGGAATTGAAAAAATTCATGGTAATGATGGTATAAGGACATTGTTTTCATAATGAATGTAGTTGTTACAAACGACACAGAAGATAACTTCATGTTTATTGCATGAAAAATTGACCATGTAAGAAAAATGGAGCCTGAGTGACTTAACGAGATTAGAAAGTCTATTATTTAGCAATTAAAACATTTAACATTAGTACGAAATGCAAACAAAGATGAATGACCCCTTTGGTTGATAGAAGTAAACACAATTGTTTGTTTTAATTAATATACACGGTAGTTTAGCCACAAATGTTAATTTCATGATCATTGTATCAAAAAGTGTGTTTGCAAACAAAAAGGAGCTCTGCAAACTAGAGATGATGGGTGAGACTCTTTATTTTGGAATTCAACCAATTAATATCAATAAGAAATGCTAATCAAGATCAAGGACTCCCTTATTTGTTGGAATTGAATGAATTCATTGTATGGATGGTCCATGGACATTGTTTTCACTCTAAATATAGTCATTAAAAAATTCACAAATGATAATTTCATGGTAAGTGGATGAAAAATAGTCTTTCTAATAAATTAAGGAGCTTGACTAGAATGAGTTGAATAGAAAGTCTCGTTATTTAGTAATTAAGCCTCTTAAAATTAGTGCAAAATGCAAACCAACATGAATTAGTTCTTTGGTTGATGGAAGTAAACACGTTTACAAATTTAATTGCATTTAGACTTGTTTGATTCAATTAATATACTAGGTAGTTTAGCGACAAATGTTAATTTCATAATTGTTGTATTAAAAAGTGTTTTTGGAACCAAAAGGGGAGCGTTACGAGGCAGAAGTGATGGGTGAGACTCCTTATTTTGGAATTCAACATGAAAAATAGTCTTTCTAATAAATTGAGGAGCGTGACTAGAATGAGTTGAATAGAAAGTCTCATTATTTAGTAATTAAGCCTCTTAAAATTAGTGCAAAATGCAAACCAACATGAATTAGTTCTTTGGTTGATGGAAGTAAACACATTTATAGTTTTAATTGTATATAGACATGTTTGTTTTCATCAATATACTAGGTAGTTTGTGACAAATGTTAATTTGGTAATTACTTTCTTAAAAAGTGTGTTTGGAACCAAAAGGGGAGCATCACGAGCCAGAAATGATGGGTGAGACTCCTTATTTTGGAATTCAAAGAAATAATATCAATAAGAAATGTAAATCAAGATCATGGACTCCATTATTGGTTGGAATTGAATAAATTCATGGTATTCATGATACGTGGACATTGTTTTCACAATGACTATGGTTGTTACAAAGGAGAGAAAATATAACTACATGGTCATTGCATGATAAGTTGTCCATGCAAGAAAAAGTGGAGCCTAATTGGCATAACGAGATTAGAAAGTCGATTATTTAGGAACTAGACCATTTAACTTTAGTACAAAATGCAAACAAAGATGAATGACCCCTTTGATTGATAGAAGTGAACACACTTGTTTGTTCTAATTACTATACTCAGTAGTTTAGCTACAAAAGTTAATTTCATGATCACTATATCAAAAAGTGTGTTTGCAATCAAAAGTGGAGCCTTGCTAACTAAAAATGATGAGTGGGACTCTTTATTTTGGAATTTAACCAATTAATATCAATAAGAAATGCTAATCATGATCAAGGACTCCGTTTTTTGTTGGAATTGAATGATGTCATTGTATAGATGGTTCATGGACATTGTTTTCACCGTGAATATAGTCGTTAAAAAAGTCAAAAAAGATAATTTCATGGTAATTGGATGAAAATAGTCTTTCTATCAAAATGAATAGCCTAACAAGAATGAGGTGAATAGAAATTCTCGTTATTGAGTAATTAAACAACTTTAAATTATTGCAACATGCAAACCAACCTGAATTAGTTCTTTCGTTGATGGATGTAAACACGTTTACAGATTTAATTGCATTTAGACTTGTTTGTTTCAATTAATATACTAGGTAGTTTAGCGACAAATGTTAATGTCATAATTGCTGTATTAAAAAGTGTGTTTGGAACCAAAAGTGGAGCGTTACGAGGCAGAGGTGATGGGAGAGACTCCTTATTTGGGAATTCAGCGAAATAATATCAATAAAAAATGTTAATCAAGATCAAGGACTCCATTATTGGTTGGAATTGAATAAATCCATGGTATTGATGGTACGTGGACATTGTTTTCACAATGAATATAGTTGTTACAAAGGACACAAAAGATAACTTCATGGTCATTACAAGAAAAAGTGGAGCCTAATTGACATTACTAGATTAGAAAGTCTATTATTTAGCAATTAAACCATTTAACATTTGTACGAAAGACAAACAAAGATGAATGACCCCTTTGGTCGATAGAAGTAAACACACTTGTTTGTTTTAATTAATATACTCGGTAGTTTAGCGACAAAATTTAATTTCATAATCATTATATCAAAAAGTGTGTTTGCAGTGAAAAGAGGAGCCTTGCTAACTAGAAATGATGGGTGTGACTCTTTATTTTGGAATTCAACCAATTAATTTCAATAAGAAATGCTAATCAAGATCAAGGACTCCTTTGTTTGCTGGAATTTAATGAATTCGTTGTATAGATGGTTCATGGACATTGTTTTTACTGTAAATATAGTCATTCAAAAAGTTACAAATGATAATTTCATGGTAATTAGATGAAAAATAGTGTTTCTAACAAAGTGAGGAGCCTGACTAGAATGAGGTGAATAGAAAGTCTCGTTATTTAGTAATTAAACCACTTAAAATTAACGCAAAATGCAAACCAAGATGAATTAGTTTTTTGGTTGATGGAAGTAAACACGCTTACAGTTTTCATTGCATTTAAACTTGTTTGTTTTAATTAATAAACTAGGTAATAAATGTTAATTTCGTCATTTCTGTGTTAAAAAGTTTGTTTGGAACCAAAAGGGGAGCGTCACGAGCCAGAAATTATGGGTAAGACTCCTTATTTTGGAATTCAACCAAATAATATCAATAAAAAATGTTAATCAACTTCAAGTACTCCATTATTGGTTGGAATTGAATAAATTCATGGTATTGATGGTACGTGGACATTGTTTTCACAATGAATATAGTTGTTACAAAGGAGAGAAAAGATAACTTCATGGTCATTGCAAGAAAAATTGTCCATGCAAGAAAAAGTGGAGCCTGATTGGCTTAATACCATTAGAATGTCTATTATTTAGGAATTAAACCATTTAACATTTGTGTGAAATGCAAACAAAGGTGAATGACCCCTTTGGTTGATAGAAGTAAACACACTTGTTTGTTTTAATTAATCTACTCTGTAGTTTAGCCACAAAAGTTAATTTGATAATCACCGTATCAAAAAGTGTGTTTGCAATCAAAAGTGGAGCCTTGCTAACTACAATTGACACTGTTTATTTTGGAATTCAACCAATTAATATCAATAAGAAATGGTAATCAAGATTAAGGACTCCATTGTTTGCTGGAATTTAATGAATTCATTGTGTAGATGGTTCATGAACATTGTTTTCACTCTGAATATAGTCGTTAAAAAATTCATAAATGATAATTTCATGGTAATTGGATGAAAAATAGTCTTTCTAATAAATTGAGGAGCCTGACAAGAATGAGGTGAATAGAAAGTCTCGTTATTTAGTAATTAAACCACTTAAAATTAGTGCAACATGCAAACCAAGATGAATTATTTTTTGGTTGATGGAAGTAAACACGTTTACAGTTTTAATTGCATTTAGACTTGTTTGATTTAATTAATATACTAGGTAGTTTAGCAACAAATGTTAATTTCGTAATTACTATGTTAAAAAGTTTGTTTGGAAGCAAAAGAGGAGCGTTACGAGACAGAAATGATGGGTGAGACTCCTTATTTGGAATTAAACTAGATAATATTAATAAGAAATGTTAATCAAAAACAAGGACTCCATTATTGGTACGTGGACATTGTTTTCACAATGGATATAGTTGTTACAATGCAGACAAAAGATAAATTCAAGGTCATTGCATGAAAAATTGTCCATGCAAGAAAAAGTGCAGCTTGATTGACGTAACGAGATTCGCATGTCTATTATTTATCAATTAAACCATTTAACATTAGCACAAAATGCAAACAAAGATGAATGACCCCTTTGGTTGATAGAAGTAAACACAATTGTTTGTTTTAATTAATATACTCGGTAGTTTAGCCACAAAAGTTAATTTCATGATCACTATATCAAAAAGTGTGTTTGCAAACAAAAGAGGAGGCTTACTAACTAGAAATGATGGGTGAGACTCCTTATTTGGGAATTCAACCAAATAATATCAATAAGAAATGGTAATCAAGATCAAGGACTCTATTATTTGTTGGAATTGAAAAACTTCATGGTATTGATGGTATGTGGACATTGTTTTCACGTTGAATATAGTTGTTACAAAGGACACAGACGATAACTTCGTGTTTATTGCATGAAAAATTGTCCATGCAAGAAAAATGGAGCCTGATTAACATCACGAGATTAAAAAGTCTATTATTTAGCAATTAAACCATTTAACATTAGTACGAAATGCAAACAAAGATGAATGACACCTTTGGATGATAGAAGTAAAAACACTTGTTTGTTTTAATTAATATACTCGGTAATTTAGCCACAAAAGTTAATTTCATGATCACTATATCAAAAAGTGTGTTTGCAAACAAAAGAGGAGGCTTGCTAACTAGAAATGATGGGTGAGACTCCTTACTTGGGAATTCAACCAAATAATATTAATAAGAAATGGTAATTGGATGAAAAATTGTCGATGCAAGAAAAAGTGGAGCCTGATTGACGTAACGAGATTAGCAAGTCTATTATTTAGCAATTAAACCATTTAACATTAGCAAAAAAAGCAAACAAAGATGAATGACCCCTTTGGTTGACAGAAGTAAACACACATGTTTGTTTTAATTAATATTCTCGGTAGTTTAGCCACAAAAGTTAATTTCATGATCAGTGTAACAAAAAGTGTGTTTGCAAACAAAAGAGGAGGCTTGCTAACAAGAAATGATGGGCGAGACTCCTTATTTGGGAATTCAACCAAATAATATCAATAAGAAATGGTAATCAAGATCAAGGACTCCATTATTGGTTGGAATTGAAAATATTCATGGTATTGATGGTATGTGGACATTGTTTTCACAATGAATATAGTTGTTACAAAGGACACTGAAGATAACTTCATGTTTATTCCATGAAAAATTGTCCATGCAAGAAAAATGGAGCCTGATTGCCATCACGAGACTAAAAAGTCTATTATTTAGCAATTAAACGATTTAACATTAGTACAAAATGCTAGCAAAGATCAATGACCCCTTTTGTTTATAGAAGTAAAAACACTTGTTTGTTTTAATTAATATACTCGTTAGTTTAGCTACAAAAGTTAATTTCATGATCACTGTATCGAAAAGTGTATTTGCAAAGAAAAGAGGAGGCTTGCTAACTAGAAATGATGGGTATGACTCCTTATTTTGGAATTCAACCAATTAATATCAATAAGAAATGCTAATCAAGATCAAGGACTTTATTGTTTGCTAGAATTTAATGAATTCATTGTATAGATGGTTCATGGACAATCTTTTCACAGTGAATATAGTCGTTAAAAAAGTCACAAATGATAATCTCATGGTAATTGGATGAAAAATAGTCTTTCTAACAAAGTGAGGAGCCTGACTAGAATGAGGTGAATAGAAAGTCTCGTTATTTAGTAATTAAACCACTTAAAATTAATACAAAATGCAAACCAAGATGAATTAGTTTTTTGGTTGATGGAAGTAAACACGCTTACAGTTTTAATTGCATTTAAACTTGTTTGTTTTTATTAATATACTAGGTATTAAATGTTAATTTCATAATTTCTGTGTTAAAAAGTTTGTTTGGAACCAAAAGGGGAGCGTCACGAGCCAGAAATGATGGGTGAGACTCCTTTTGGAATTCAACCAAATAATATCAATAAGAAATGTTAATCAACATCAAGGACTCCGTTATTGCTTGGAATTGAATAAAAGTCTATTAATTGCATTTAGACTTATTTGATTCAATTAATATACTAGGTAATTTAGCGACAAATGTTAATTTCATAATTTCTGTATTAAAAAGTGTTTTTAGACCCAAAAAGGGAGTGTTACAAGGCAGAACTGATGGGTGACACTCCTTATTTTGTAATTCAACCAAATAATATCAATAAGAAATGTTAATCAAGATCAAGGACTCCATTATTGGTTGGAATTGAATAAATTCATGATATTGATGGTACGTGGACATTGTTTGCACAATGAATATAGTTATTACAAAGTACACAAAAGATAACTTCATGGTCATTGCATGAAAAATTATCCATGCAAGAAAAAGTGAAGCCTGATTGGCTTAACAAGATTAGAAAGTCTATTATTTAGGAATTAAACCATTTAACATTAGTAAGAAATGCAAACAAAGATGAATGACACCTTTGGTCGATAGAAGTAAACACACTTGTTTCTTTTAATCAATATACTCGGTAGTTTAGCCACAAAAGCTAATTTCATGATCACTATATCAAAAAGTGTGTTTGCCAATAAAAGAGGAGCCTTGCTAACTAGAAATGATGGGTGAGACTCCTTATTTTGGAATTCGACGAATTAATATCAATAAGAAATGTTAATCATGATCAAGGCCTTCGTTGTTTGTTGGAATTGAATGAATTTATTGTATAGATGGTTCATGGACATTGTTTTCACCGTAAATATAGTCGTTAGAAAAGTCACAAAAGATAATTTCATGGTAATTGGATGAAAATAGTCTTTCTATCGAAATGAAGAGCCTAACAAGAATGAGGTGAATAGAAAGTCTCGTTATTGAGTAATTAAACAACTTTAAATTATTACAACATGCAAACCAACCTGAATTAGTTCTTTGGTTGATGGAATTAAACACGTTTACAAATTTAATTGCATTTAGACTTGTTTGATTCAATTAATATACTAGGTAATTTAGCGACAAATGTTAATTTCAAAATTGTTGTATTAAAAAGTGTTTTTGGAACTAAAAGGGGAACCTTACGAGGCAGAAGAGATAGGTGAGACTCCTTATTTTGAAATTCAACCAAATAATATCAATAAGAAATGTTTATCAAGATCAAGAACTCCATTATTGGTTGGAATTGAATAAATTCATGATATTGATGGTATGTGGACATTGTTTGCACAATGAATATAGTTGTTACAAAGGATACAAAAGATAACTTCATGGTCATTGCATGAAAAATTGTCCATGCAAGAAAAAGTGGAGCCTGATTGGCTTAATAAGATTAGAAAGCCTATTATTTACGAATTAAACCATTTAACATTAGTGTGAAATGAAAACAAAGATGAATGACCCCTTTGGTTGATAGAAGTAAACAGACTTGTTTGTTTTAAGTAATATACATGCTAGTTTAGCCACAAAAGTTAATTTCATGATTACTGTACCAAAAAGTGCATTTGCAAACAAAAGACGAGCCTTGCTAACTAGAAATGATGGGTGAGACTTTTTATTTGGGAATTCAACCAAATAATATCAATAAGAAATGGTAATCAAGATCAAGGACTCCATTATTGGTTGGAATTGAATAAATTCATGCCATTGATGGTACATGGACATGGTTTTCACAATGAATATAGTTGTGACAAAGGACACAAAAGATAACTTCATGGTCATTGCATGGAAAATTGTCCATGCAAGAAAAAGTGGAGCTTGATTGACATAACGAGATTAGCAAGTTTATTATTTAGCAATTAAACCATTTAACATAAGTACAAAATGCAAACAAAGATGAATGACCCCTTTGGTTGATAGAAGTAAACATACTTGTTTGTTTTAATTAATATACTCGGTAGTTTTGCCACAAAAGTTAATTTCATGATCATTGTATCAAAAAGTGTGTTTGCAAACAAAAGTGGAGCCTTGCATACTAGAAATGATGGCTATGACTCTTTATTTTGGAATTCAACCAATTAATATCAATAAGAAATGTTAATCAAGATAAAGGACTCTATTGTTTGCTGGAATTGAATGAATTCGTTGTGTAGATGGTTCATGGACATTGTTTTCACTGTGAATATAGTCGTTGAAAAAGTCACAAATGATAATTTCATCGTAATTGGATGAAAAATAGTCTTTCTAACAAAGTGAGGAGCCTGACTAGAATGAGGTGAGTAGAAAGTCTCGTTATTTAGTAATTAAACCACTTAAAATTGATGCAAAATGCAAACCAAGATGAATTAGTTTGTTGGTTGATGTAAGTAAACATGCGTACAGTTTTAATTGCATTTAGACTTGTTTTTTTTAATTAATATACTAGGTAATAAATGTTAATTTCGTAATTTCTGTGTTAAAAAGTTTGTTTGGAACCAAAAGGAGAGTGTCACGAGTCAGAAATGACAGGTGAGACTCTTTATTTTGGAATTCAACCAAATAATATCAATAAGAAATGTTAATCAACATCAAGGACTCCGTTATTGGTTGGAATTGAATAAATTCATGGTATTAATGGTACATGGACATTGTTTTTGCAAAGAATATACTTGTTACAAAGGACACAAAAGATAATATCATGGTCATTGCATGACAAATTGTCTGTGCAAGAAAAAATGAAGCCTGATTGGATTATGAGATTAGAAAGTCTATTATTTAGTAATTAAAACATTTAACATTAGTACAAAATGCAAACAAAGATGAATGACCCCATTGGTTGATAGAAGTAAACATACTTGTTTGTTTTAATTAATATACTCGGTAGTTTAGCCACAAAAGTTAATTTCATGCTTACTGTATCAAAAAGTGTGTTTGCAAACAAAAGAGGAGCCTTGCACACTAGAAATGATGGTTGGGACTCTTTATTTTGGAATTCAACCAATTAATATCAATAAGAAATGCTAATCAAGATCAAGGACTCCATGTTTGTTAGAATTTAATGAATTCGTTGAACAGATGGTTCATGGACATTGTTTTCACTGTGAATATAGTCGTTCAAAAACTCACAAATGATAATTTCATGGTAATTGGATGAAAAATAGTCTTTCTAACAAAGTGAGGAGCTTGACTAGAATGAGGTGAATAGAAAGTCTTGTTATTTAGTAATTAAATCACATAAAATTAATGCAAAATGCAAAGCAACATGAATTAATTCTTTGGTTTATGGAAGTAAACACATTTATAGTTTTAATTGCATATAGACATGTTTGTTTTAATTAATATACTAGGTAGTTTAACGACAAATGTTAATTTCGTAATTACTGTCTTAAAAAGTGTGTTTGGAACCAAAAGGGGAGTGTCACGAGCCAGAAATGATGGGTGAGACTCCTTATTTGGGAATTCAAAGAAATAATATCAATAAGAAATATTAATCAAGATCATGGACTCCATTATTGGTTGGAATTGAATAAATTCATGGTATTGATGGTACGTGGACATTGTTTTCACAATGAATATGGTTGTTGCAGAGGAGAGAAAAGATAACTTCATGGTCATTGCATGAAAAATATTCTTTCTAATAAATTGAGGAGCCTGACTAGAATGAGTTGAATAGAAAGTCTCGTTATTTAGTAATTAAGCCTCTTAAAATTAGTGCAAAAAGCAAACCAATATGAAATAGTTCTTTGGTTGATGGAAGTAAACACGTTTACAGATTTAATTGCATTTACACTTGTTTGATTCAATTAATATACTAGGTAGTTTAGCGACAATTGTTAGTTTCATAATTGCTGTATTAAAAAGTGTTTTTGGAACCAAAAGGGGAGCGTTACGAGGTAGAAGTGATGGGTGAGACTTCTCATTTTGGAATTCAACCAAATAATATCAATAAGAAATGTTTATCAAGATCAAGGACACCATTATTGGTTGGAATTGAATAAATTCATGATATTGATGGTATGTGGACATTGTTTGCACAATGAATATAGTTGTTACAAAGGATACAAAAGATAACTTCATGGTCATTGCATGAAAAATTGTCGATGCAAGAAAAAGTGGAGCCTGATTGGCTTAATAAGATTAGAAAGTCTATTATTTAGGAATTAAACCATTTAACATTAGTGTAAAATGCAAACAAAGATGAATGACCCCCTTGGTTGATAGAGGTAAACACACTTGTTTGTTTTAATTAATATACTCAGTAGTTTAGCCACAAAAGTTAATTTCATGATCACTGTATCAAAAAGTGTGTTTACAAAGAAAAGTGGAGCCTTGCTAAATAGAAATGATGGGTGAGACTTCTTATTTGGGAATTCAACCAATTAATATCAATAAGAGATGGTAATCATGATCAAGGACTCCGTTGTTTGTTGGAATTGAATGAATTCATTGTATAGATGGTGCATGGACATTGTTTTCACCGTGAATATAGTCATTAAATAAGTTACAAAAGATAATTTCATGGTAATTGGATGAAAATAGTCTTTCTATCAAAATGAAGAGCCTAACCAGAATGAGGTGAATAGAAAGTCTCGTTATTGAGTAATTAAACAACTTTAAATTATTGCAACATGCAAACCAACCTGAATTACTTCTTTGGTTGATAGAGGTAAACACATTTACAGATTTAATTGCATTAAGACTTGTTTGTTTCAATTAATATACTAGGTAGTTTAGCGACTAATGTTAGATTCGTAATTATTGTATTAAAAAGTATTTTTGGAACTAAAAGGGGAGCGTTACGAGGCAGAAGTGATGGGTAAGACTCCTCATTTTGGAATTCAACCAAATAATATCAATAAGAAATGTTTATCAAGATCCAGGACACCATTATTGGTTGGAATTGAATAAATTCATGATATTGATGGTACATGGACATTGTTTGCACAATGAATATAGTTGTTACAAAGGATACAAAAGATAACTTCATGGTCATTGCAAGAAAAAGTGGAGCCTGATTGACATTGCGATATTAGAAAGTCTATTATTTAGGAATTAAACCATTTAACATTAGTACAAAATACAAACAAAGATGAATGACCCCTTTGGTAGATAGAAGTAAACACACTTTTTTTGGTTTTAATTAATATACTCGGTAGTTTAGCCACAAAATTTAATTTCATAATCACTAAATCAAAAAGTGTGTTTACAAAGAAAAGAGGAGCCTTGCTAACTAGAAATGATGGGTATGACTCTTTATTTTGGAATTCAACCAATTAATTTCAATAAGAAATGCTAATCAAGATCAAGGACTCCATTGTTTGTTAGAATTTAATGAATTCGTTGAATAGATGGTTCATGGACATTGTTTTCACTGTGAATATAGTCGTTCAAAAACTCACAAATGATAATTTCATGGTAATTGGATGAAAAATAGTCTTTCTAACAAAGTGAGGAGCCTGACTAGAATGAGGTGAATAGAAAGTCTTGTTATTTAGTAATTAAATCACATAAAATTAATGCAAAATGCAAAGCAACATGAATTAATTCTTTGGTTTATGGAAGTAAACACATTTATAGTTTTAATTGCATATAGACATGTTTGTTTTAATTAATATACTAGGTAGTTTAACGACAAATGTTAATTTCATAATTACTGTCTTAAAAAGTGTGTTTGGAACCAAAAGGGGAGTGTCACGAGCCAGAAATGATGGGTGAGACTCCTTATTTGGGAATTCAAAGAAATAATATCAATAAGAAATGTTAATCAAGATCATGGACTCCATTATTGGTTGGAATTGAATAAATTCATGGTATTGATGGTACGTGGACATTGTTTTCACAATGAATATGGTTGTTGCAGAGGAGAGAAAAGATAACTTCATGGTCATTGCATGAAAAATATTCTTTCTAATAAATTGAGGAGCCTGACTAGAATGAGTTGAATAGAAAGTCTCGTTATTTAGTAATTAAGTCTCTTAAAATTAGTGCAAAAAGCAAACCAATATGAAATAGTTCTTTGGTTGATGGAAGTAAACACGTTTACAGATTTAATTGCATTTACACTTGTTTGATTCAATTAATATACTAGGTAGTTTAGCGACAAATGTTAATTTCATAATTGCTGTCTTAAAAAGAGTTTCTGGAACCAAAAGGGGAGCGTTACGAGGCAGAAGTGATGGGTAAGACTCCTCATTTTGGAATTCAACCAAATAATATCAATAAGAAATGTTTATCAAGATCAAGGACACCATTATTGGTTGGAATTGAATAAATTCATGATATTGATGGTACGTGGACATTGTTTGCACAATGAATATAGTTGTTACAAAGGATACAAAAGATAACTTCATGGTCATTGCATGAAAAATTGTCGATGCAAGAAAAAGTGGAGCCTGATTGGCTTAATAAGATTAGAAAGTCTATTATTTAGAAATTAAACCATTTAACATTAGTGTAAAATGCAAACAAAGTTGAATGACCCCCTTGGTTGATAGAAGTAAACACACTTGTTTGTTTTAATTAATATACTCGGTAGTTTAGCCACAAAAATTAATTTCATGATCACTGTATCAAAAAGTGTGTTTACAAAGAAAAGTGGAGCCTTGCTAAATAGAAATGATGGGTTAGACTTCTTATTTGGGAATTCAACCAATTAATATCAATAAGAGATGGTAATCATGATCAAGGACTCCGTTGTTTGTTGGAATTGAATGAATTCATTGTATAGATGGTTCATGAACATTGTTTTCACCGTGAATATAGTCGTTAAATAAGTTACAAAAGATAATTTCATGGTAATTGGATGAAAATAGTCTTTCTATCAAAATGAAGAGCCTAACAAGAATGTGAATAGAAAGTCTCGTTATTGAGTAATTAAACAACTTTAAATTATTGCAACATGCAAACCAACCTGAATTACCTCTTTGGTTGATGGAAGTAAACACGTTTACAAATTTAATTGCATTGAGACTTATTTGTTTCAATTAATATACTAGGTAGTTTAGCAACTAATGTTAATTTCATAATTGTTGTATTAAAAAGTGTTTTTGGAACTAAAAGGAGAGCATTACGAGGCAGAACTGATGGGTGAGACTCCTCATTTTGGAATTCAACCAAATAATATCAATAAGAAATGTTAATCATGATCAAGGACTCAATTATTGGTTGGAATTGAATAAATTCATGATATTGATGGTACGTGGACATTGTTTGCACAATGAATATAGTTGTTACAAAGGACACAAAAGATAACTTCATGGTCATTGCATGAATAGTTATCCATGCAAGAAAAAGTGGAGCCTGATTGGCTTAACAAGATTAGAAAGTCTATTATTTAGGAATTAAACCATTTAACATTAGTACCAAATGCAAACAAAGATGAATCACACCTTTGGTTGATAGAAGTAAACACACTTATTTGTTTTAATTAATATACTCGATAGTTTAGCCACAAAAGTTAATTTCATGATCACTGTATCAAAATGTGTGTTTGTAAACAAAAGACGAGCCTTGCTAACTAGAAATGATGGGTGAGACTCCTTATTTAGGAATTCAACCAAATAATATCAATAAGAAATGGTAATCAAGATCAAGGACTCCATTATTGGTTGGAATTGAATAAATTCATGCCATTGATGGTACGTGGACATTGTTTTTACAATGAATATAGTTGTTACAAAAGACACAAAAGATAACTTCATGGTCATTGCATGAAAAAATGTCCATGCAAGAAAAAGTGGAGCCTGATTGACATAACGAGATTAGCAAGTCTATTATTTAGCAATTAAACCATTTAACATTAGTACGAAATGCAAACAAAGATGAATGACCCCTTTGGTTGATAGAAGTAAACATACTTGTTTTTTTTAATTAATATATTTGGTAGTTTAACCAGAAAAGTTAATTTCATGATCATTGTATCAAAAAGTGTGTTTGCAAACAAAAGTGGAGACTTGCTAACTAGAAATGATGGGTGAAACTCTTTATTTTGGAATTCAACGAATTATTATCAATAAAAAATGTGAATCAAGATCAATGACTCCATTGTTTGTTAGAATTGAATGAGTTCATTGTATAAATGGTTCATGGGCATTGTCTTCACAATGAATATAGTCGTTAAAAATGTCACAAATGATAATTTCATTGTAATTGGATGAAAAATAGTCCTTCTAACAAAGTAAGGAGCCTGACTAGAATGAGGTGAATAGAAAGTCTCGTTATTTAGTAATTAAACCACTTAAAATTAATGTAAAATGCAAAGCAACATGAATTAGTTCTTTGGTTGATAGAAGTAAACACATTTATAGTTTTAATTGCATTTAGACATGTTTGTTTTAATTAATATACTAGGTAGTTTAGCGACAAATGTTAATTTCGTAATTACTATCTTAAAAAGTGTGTTTGGAAGCAAAAGGGGAGCGTTACAAGGCAGAAATGATGGGTGAGACTCCTTATTTGAAATTCAACCAGATAATATTAATAAGAAATGTTAATCAAGATCAAGGACTCCATTATTGGTTGGAATTGAACAAATTCATGGTAATGATGGCACGCGGACATTGTTTTCACAATGGATATAGTTGTTACAATGCACACAAAAGATAAATTCGTGCTCATTTCATGAAAAATTATCCATGCAAGAAAAAGTGGAGCCTAATTGGCTTAACAAGATTTGAAAGTCTATTATTTAGGAATTAAAACGTTTCACATTAGTACAAAATGCAAACAAAGATGAATGACCCCTTTGGTTGATAGAAGTAAACATACTTGTTTGTTTTAATTAATATACTCGGTAGTTTAGCCACAAAAGTTAATTTCATAGTTACTGTATCAAAAAGTGTGTTTGCAAACAAAAGAGGAGCCTTACACACTAGAAATGATGGTTGTGACTCTTTATTTTGGAATTCAACCAATTAATATCAATAAGAAATGTTAATCAAGATCAAGGAGTCCATTGTTTGCTAGAATTTAATGAATTCATTGTATAAATGGTTCATGGACATTGTTTTCACAGTGAATATAGTCGTGAAAAAAGTCACAAATGATAATTTTATGGTAATTGGATGAAAAATAGTCTTTCTAACAAAGTGAGGGGTCTGACTAGAATGAGGTGAATAGAAAGTCTCGTTATTTAGTAATTAAACCACTTAAAATTAATGCAAAATGCAAAGCAACATGAATTAGGTTTTTGGTTGATGGAAGTAAACACATTTATAGTTTTAATTGCATTTAGACATGTTGGTTTTAATTAATATACTAGGTAGTTTCGCGATAAATGTTAATTTCGTAATTACTGTGTTGATAGAAGTAAACACACAAAGGGGAGCGTCACGGGCTAGAAATGATGGGTGAGACTCCTTATTTTGGAATTCAAAGAAATAATATCAATAAGAAATGTTAATCAAGATCATGGACTCCATTATTGGTTGGAATTGAATAAATTCATGGTATTGATGGTACATGGACATTGCTTTCACAATGAATATAGTTGTTATAAAGGACACAAAAGATAACTTCGTGGTCATAGCATGAGAAATTGTCCATGCAAGAAAAAGTGGAGCCTAATTGGCATAACGGGATTAGAATGTCGATTATTTAGGAATTAGACCATTTAACATTAGTACAAAATGTACACAAAGTTGAATGACCCCTTTTGTTGATAGAAGTAAACACACTTGTTTGTTTTAATTAATATACTCGGTAGTTTAGCTATAAAAGTTAATTTCATGATCTATATCGTATCAAAAAGTGTGTTTGCAATCAAAAGTGGAGCCTTCCTAACTAAAAATGATGAGTGGGACTCTTTATTTTGGAAATCAACCAATTAATATCAATAAGAAATGATAATCAAGATTAAGGACTCCATTGTTTGCTGGAATTTAATGAATTCATTTTATAGATGGTTCATGGACATTGTTTGCACAGTGAATATAGTCGTTGAAAAAGTAACAAATGATAATTTCATTTTAATTGTATGAAAAATAGTCTTTTTGAAAAAAAGAGGAGCTTGACAAGAATGAGGTGAATAGAAAGTCTCGTTATTTAGTAATTAAGCCACTTAAAATTAGTGCAAAATGCAAACCAAGATGAATTAGTTATTTGGTTGATGGAAGTAAACATGTTTACAGTTTTAATTGCATTTAGACTTGTTTGATTTAATTAATATACTAGGTAGTTTAGTAATAAATGTTAATTTCGTAATTACTGTGTTAAAAAGTTTGTTTGGAAGCAAAAGGGGAGCGTCACGAGCCAGAAATGATAGGTGAGAGTCCTTATTTTTGAATTCAACAAAATAATATCAATAAGAAATGTTAATCAACATCAAGGACTTCGTTATTGGTTGGGATTGAATAAATTCATGGTATTGATGGTACGTAGATATTGTTTTCACAAAGAATATAGTTGTTACAAAGGACACAAAAGATAACATCGTGGTCATTGCATGACAAATTGTCTGTGCAAGAAAAAGTGGAGCCTGATTGGCTTAACAAGATTAGAAAGTCTGTTATTTAGGAATTAAAACATTTAACATTAGTACAAAATGCAAACAAAGATGAATGACCCCTTTGGTTGATAAAAGTAAACATACTTGTTTGTTTTAATTAATATACTCGGTAGTTTGGCCACAAAAGTTAATTTCATGGTCACTGTATCAAAAAGTGTATTTGCAAACAAAAAAGGAGCCTTACACACTAGAAATGATGGCTGTGACTCTTTATTTTGGAATTCAACCAATTAATATCAATAAGAAATGCTAATCAAGATCAAAGACTCCATTGTTTGCTGGAATTTAATGAATTCATTGTATAGATGGTTCGTAAACATTGTTTTCACAGTGAATATACTCGTGAAAAAAGTCACAAATGATAATTTTATGGTAATTGGATGAAAAATAGTCTTTCTAACAAAGTGAGGGGCTTGACTAGAATGAGGTGAATAGAAAGTCTCGTTATTTAGTAATTAAACCACTAAAAATTAATGCAAAATGCAACACAACATGAATTAGTTTTTTGGTTGATGGAAGTAAACACATTTATAGTTTTAATTGCATTTAGACATGTTTGTTTTAATTAATATACTAGGTAGTTTAGCAACAAATGTTAATTTCGTGATTACTGTATTAAAAAGTGTGTTTGGAACCAAAAGGTGAGCGTCACGAGCCAGAAATGATGGGTGAGACTCCTTATTTTGGAATTCAAAGAAGTAATATCAATAAGAAATGTTAATCAAGATCATAGACTCCATTATTGGTTGGAATTGAATAAATTCATGGTATTGATGGTACGTGGACATTGTTTTCACAATGAATATAGTTGTTATAAAGGACACAAAAGATAACTTCATGGTCATAGCATGAGAAATTGTCCATGCAAGAAAAAGTGGAGCCTAATTGGCATAACGGGAGTAGAATGTCGATTATTTAGGAATTAGACCATTTAACATTAGTACAAAATGCAAACAAAGTTGAATGACCCCTTTTATCGATAGAAGTAAACACACTTGTTTGTTTTAATTAATATACTCAGCAGTTTAGCCACAAAAGTTAATTTCATGATCACCGTATCAAAAAGTGTGTTTGCAATCGAAAGTGGAGCCTTGCTAACTAAAAATGATGAGTGGGACTCTTTATTTTGGAATTCAACCAATTAATACCAATAAGAAATGTTAATCAAGATTAAGGACTCCATTGTTTGCTGGAATTTAATGAATTCATTGTATAGATGGTTCATGGATATTGTTTGCACAGTGAATATAATCGTTAAAAAAGTAACAAATGATAATTTCATTTTAATTGTATAAAAAATAGTCTTTTTGAGAAAAAGGAGCTTGACAAGAATGAGGTGAATAGAAAGTCTCGTTATTTAGTAATTAAACCACTTAAAATTAGTGCAAAATGCAAACCAAGATGAATTAGTTAATTGGTTTATGGAAGTAGACACGTTTACAGTTTTAATTGCATTTAGACTTGTTTGATTTAATTAATATACTAGGTAGTTTAGTAATAAATGTGAATTTCGTAATTACTGTGTTAAAAAGTTTGTTTGGAAGCAAAAGGGGAGTGTTATGCGGTAGAAATGATGGGTGAGACACCTTATTTGGAATTCAACCAGACGATATTAATAAGAAATGTTAATCAAGATCAAGGACTCCATTATTGGTTTGAATTGAACAATTTCATGGTATTGATGATACGTGGACATTGTTTTGACAATGGATATAGTTGTTACAATGCACACAAAAGATAAATTCATGGTCATTGCATAAAAAATTTTCCATGCAAGAAAAAGTGGAGCATGATTGACGTAATGAGATTAGCAAGGCTATTATTTAGCAATTAAACCATTTAACATTTGTACAAAATGCAAACAAAGATGAATGACCCCTTTGGTTGATAGAAGTAAACACACTTGTTTGTTTTAATTAATAAACTCGGTAATATAGCCACAAAAGTTAATTTCATGATCACTGTATCAAAAAGTGTGTTTACAAAGAAAAGAGGAGTCTTGCTAACTAGAAATGATGGGTGAGACTTCTTATTTGGGAATTCAAGAAAATAATATCAATAAGAAATGGTAATCAAGATCAAGGACACCATTATTGGTAGGAATTGAAAAAATTCATGGTAATGATGGTATAAGGACATTGTTTTCACAATGAATATAGTTGTTACAAAGGACACAAAAGATAACATCATGTTTATTGCATAAAAAATTATCCATGCAAAAAAAATGGAGCTTGATTGACATAACGTGATTAGAAAGTCTATTATTTAGCGATTAAACCATTTAACGTTAGTACGAAATTCAAACAAAGATGAATGACCCCTTTACTTGATAGAAGTAAACACACTTGTTTGTTTTAATTAATATACACGGTAGTTTAGCCACAAAAGTTAATTTCATGATCACTGTATCAAAAAGTGTGTTTGCAAATAAAAGTGGAAACTTGCTAACTAGAAATAATGGGTGGGACCCTTTATTTTGGAATTCAACCAATTAATATCAATAATAAATGCATATCAAGATCGAGGACTCCATTGTTTGCTAGAATTAAATGAATTCATTGTATAGATGGTTTATGGACATTGTTTTCCCTATGAATATAGTCGTGAAAAAATTCACAAATGATAATTTCATGGTAATTGGAAGAAAAATAGTCTTTCTAATAAATTGAGGAGCCTAACTAGAATGAGTTGAATAGAAAGTCTCGTTATTTAGTAGTTAAGCCTCTTAAAATTAGTGCAAAATGCAAACCAACATGAATTAGTTCTTTGGTTAATGGAAGTAAACACGTTTACAATTTTAATTGCATTTAGACTTGTTAATTTTCATTAATATATTAGGTAGTTTAGCGACAAATGTTAATTTTGTAATGACTTCCTTAAAAAGTGTATTTAGTAGCAAAAGGAGAGCGTTACGATCCAGAAATGATGGGTGAGACTCCTTATTTGGGAATTCAACCAAATAATATCAATAAGAATTGGTAATCAAGATCAAGGACTACATTATTGGCTGCAATTGAATAAATTCATGGTATTGATGGTACGTGGACATTGTTTTCACAATGAATATAGTAATTACAAAAGATACAAAAGATAACTTCATGGTCATTGCATGAAAAATTGTCCATGCAAGAAAAAGTGGAGCCTGATTGGCATAACGAGATTAGAAATTCTATTATTTAGGAATTAAACCATTTAACATTAGCATGAAATACAAGCAAAGATGAATGACCCCTTATTTTGGAATTCAACCAATTAATATCAATAAGAAATGCTAATCATGATCACGGACTCTATTGTTTGTTGGAATTGAATGAATTCATTGTATAGATGGTTCATGGACAATGTTTTCAGAGAGAATATAGTCGTTAAAAAGGTCACAAATGATAACTTCATTTTAATTGTATCAAAAATAGTCTTTCTGACAAAAAGAAGAGCCTGACAAGAATGAGGTGAATAGAAAGTCTCGTTATTTAGTAATTATACCTCTTAAAATTAGTGCAAAATGCAAACCAAGATGAATTTGTTCTTTAGTTGATGGAAGTAAACACATTTATTGTTTTAATTGCATTTAGACTCGTTTGATTTAATTAATATACTAGGTAGTTTAGCGATAAATGTTAATTTAGTCATTACTGACTTAAAAAGTGTGTTTGGAAGCAAAAGGGGAGAGTTATGAGCAACAAATGACAGGTGAGACTCCTTATTTTTGAATTCAACCAAATAATATCAATAAGAAATGTTAATCAAGATCAAGGAGTCCATTATTGGTTGGAATTGAATAAATTCATGGTACTGATAGTTCGTGGACATTGTCTTCACAAAGAATATAGTTGTTACAAATGACACAAAAGATAACATCATGGTTTTTGCATTAAAAATTGTCCACGGAAGAAAACGTGGAGCCTGATTGGCATAACGAGATTAGAAATTCTATTATTTAGGAATTAAACCATTTAACATTAGCACGAAATACAAACAAAGATGAATTACCCCTTTGGTTGATAAAAGTAAACGCACTTGTTTGTCTTAATTAATATACTCGGTAGTTTAGGCACAAAAGTTAATTTCATGATCACTGTAACAAAAAGTGTGTTTGCAAACAAAAGAAAAGGCTTGCTAACTAGAAAAGATGGGTGAGACTCCTTATTTGAGAATTCAACAAAATAATATCAATAAGAAATGGTAATCAAGATCAAGGACTCCATTATTCGTTGGAATTAAATAAATTCATGGCATTGATGGTACGTGGACATTGTTTGCACAATGAATATAGTTGTTACAAAGGACACAAAAGATAACTTCATGGTCATTGCATGAAAAATTATCCATGCAAGAAAAAGTGGAGCCTAATTGACATAAGGAGATTAGCAAGTCTATTATTTTGCAATTAAACCATTTAACATTAGTACGAAATGCAAACAAAGATGAATGACCCCTTTGGTTGATAGAAGTAAACATACTTGTTTGTTTTAAATAATATACTCAGTAGTTTAACCACAAAAGTTAATTTCATGATCACTATATCAAAAAGTGTGTTTACAAACAAAAGTGGAGACTTGCTAACTTGAATTGATGGGTAGGACTCTTTATTTTGGAATTCAACTAATTAATATCAATAAAAAATATGAATCAAGATCAAGGACTCCATTGTTTTCTGGAATTGAATGAATTCATTGTATAAATGGTTCATGGACATTGTCTTCACAATAAATATAGTCGTTAAGAAAGTCACAAATGATAATTTCATGGTAATTGGATGAAAAATAGTCTTTCTAATAAAGTGAGGAGCCTTACTAGAATGAGGTGATAGAAAGTCTCATTATTTAGAAATTAAACCACTTAAAATTAGTGTAAAATGCAAAGCAACATGAATAAGTTCATTGGTTGATGGAAGTAAACACGTATATTGTTTTAATTGCATTTACACTTGTTTGTTTTAATTAATATACTTGGTAATTTAGCAATAAATATTAATTTAGTCACTACTGTCTTAAAAAGTTTGTTTGGAAGCAAAAGGGGAGCGTTACGAGCGAGAAATGAGGGGTGAGACTCCTTATTTTGGATTTCAACCAAATAATATCATTGAGAAATGTTAATCAAGATAAAGGACTCCATTATTGGTTGGAATTGAATAAATTCATGGTATTGATGGTACGTGGACATTGTTTGCATAATGAATATAGTTGTTACAAAGGACACAAAAGATAACTTCATGGTCGTTGCATAAAAAATTGTCCATGCAAGAAAAAGTGGAGCCTGATTGACATAACGAGATTAGAAAGTCTATTATTTAGCAATTAAATCATTTAACATTAGTATGAAAAGCAAACAAAGATGAAGGACCCCTTTGCTTGATAGAAGTAAACACACTTGTTTGTTTTAATTAATATACTGGGTAATTTAGCCACAAAATTTAATTTCATGATCACTGTAACAAAAAGTGTGTTTGCAAACGAAAAAGGAGGCTTGCTAACTAGAAATGATGGGTGAGACTCCTTATTTGGGAATTTAACCAAATAATATCTATAAGAAATGGTAATCAAGATCAAGGACACCATTATTGGTTGGAATTGAATAAATTCAGGGTATTCATGGTACGTGGACATTGTTTGCACAATGAATATAGTTGTTGCAAAGGATACAAAAGATAACTTCATGGTCATTGCATAAAAAATTGTCCATGCAAGAAAAAGTGGAGCCTGATTGGCTTGATGAGATTAGAAAGTCTATTATTTAGGAATTAAACCATTTAACATTAGTACAAAATGCAAACAAAGATAAATGACCCCTTTGGTTGATAGAAGTAAACAACTTCTTTGTTTTAATTTATATAATCAATAGTTTAGCCACAAAAGTTAATTTCATGAACACTGTAACAAAAAGTGTGTTTGCAAACAAAAGAGGTGCCTTGCTAACTAGAAATGATGGGTGAGACACCTTTTTACGGAATTCAACCAAATAATATCAATAAGAAATGGTAATCAAGATCAAGGACTCCATTATTGGTTGGAATTGAATAAATGCATGGTATTGATGGTACGTGGACATTATTTTCACAATGAATATAGTTGTTAGAAAGGACACAAAAGATAACTTCATGGTCATTGCAAGAAAAATTGTCCATGCAAGAAAAAGTGAAGCCTGATTGACATAACGAGATTAAAAAGTCTATTATTTAGCAATTAAACCATTTAACATTAGTACGAAAGGCAAACAAAGATGAATGACCCCTTTGGTTGATAGAAGTAAATATACTTGTTTGTTTTAATTAATATACTCGGTAGTTTAGGCACAAAAGTTAATTTCATGATCACTGTATCAAAAAGTGTGTTTGCAAACAAAAGTAGAGACTTGCTAAGTAGAAATGATAGGTGAGACTCTTTATTTTAGAATCCAACCAATTAATATCAATAAAAAATGCGAATCAAGATCACGGACTCCATTGTTTGCTGGAATTGAATGAATTCATTATATAGATGGTTCATGGGCATTGTTTTCACAATGAATATAGTCATTAAAAAGTCACACATGATAATTTCATAGTAATTGGATGAAAAATAGTCTTTCTAATAAAGTGAGGAGCCTGACTAGAATAAGGTGATAGAAAGTCTCTTTATTTAGTATTTAAACCACTTAAAATTAGTACAAAATGCAAACCAACAAGAATTAGTTCTTTGGTTGATAGAAGTAGACACGTTTATTGTATTAATTGCACTTAGACTTGTTCGTTTTAATTAATATACTAGGCAATTTAGCGATAAATGTTAATTTAGTCATTAATGTATTAAAAAGTCTGTTTGGAAGCAAAAGGGGAGCGTTACGAGCGAGAAATGACAGGCGAGACTCTTATTTTGGATTTCAAACAAATAATATCAATAAAAAATGTTAATCAAGATGAAGGACTCCATTATTGGTTGGAATTGAATAAATTCATGGTATTGATGGTACGTGGACATTGTTTGCACAATGAATATATTTGTTACAAAGGACACAGAAGATAACTTCATGGTCATTGCATGAAAAATTGTCCATGCAAGAAAAAGTGGAGCCTGATTAGCTTAACGAGATTAGAAAGTCTATTATTTAGGAATTAAACCATTTAACATTTGTACAAAATGCAAACAAAAGAGGTGCCTTGCTAACTAGAAATGACGGGTGAGACACCATTTATCAATAACAATGAATAAATTGTCCATGCAAGAAAAACATAACGAGATTAAAAAGCCTACTATTTAGCAATTAAACCATTTAACATTAGTACGAAATGCAAACAAAGATGAATAACCCCTTCAGTTGATAGAAGCAAATATACTTGCTTGTTTTAATTAATAAACTCGGTAGTTTAGGCACAAAAGTTAATTTCATGATCATTGTATCAAAAAGTGTGTTTGCAAACAAAGGTGGAGACTTGCTAATTAGAAATGATGGGCGGGACTTTTATTTTGGAAGTCAATCAATTAATATCAATAAAAAATGCAAATCAACATTACGAACTCCATTGTTTGCTGGAATTGAATGAATTCATTGTATATATGGTCCATGGGTATCATTTTCACAATGAATATAGTCATTAAAAAAAGTCACAAATGATAATTCATGGTAATTGGATGAAAAATAGTCTTTCTAATAAAGTGAGGAGCCTGACTAGAATGAGGTGATAAAAAGTCTCGTTATTTAGTAATTAAACCACTTAAAATTAGTGCAAAATGCAAACCAACAAGAATTAGTTCTTTGGTTGATGGAAGTAAACACGTTTATTGTTTTAATTGCATTTAGACTTATTTATTTTAATTAATATACTAGGTAATTTAGCGACAAATATTAATTTCGTAATTACTATCTTAAAAAGTGTGTTTGGAACTAAAGGGGAGGGTTATGAGGGAGAAATGGCGGGTAAGACTCCTTATTTTTGAATTCAACCAAATAATATCAATAAGAAATGTTAATCAAGATGAAGGACTCCATTATTGGTTGGAATTGAATAAATTCATGGTATTAACAGTTTGTGGACATTGTCTTCACAAAGAATATAATTGTTACAAAGGACACAAAAGATAACTTCATGGTCATTGCAGGAAAAATTATCCATGGAAGAAAAAGTGGAGCCTGATTGGCATATCGAGATTAGAAATTCTATTATTTAGGAATTAAACAATTTCACATAAGCATGAAATACAAACAAAGATGAATGACCCCATTGGTTGATAAAAGTAAACACACTTGTTTGTTTTAATTAATATACTCGGTAGTTGAGCCGCAAAAATTAATTTCATGATCACTGTATCAAAAAGTGTGTTTGAAAACAAGAGTGGAGACTTGCTAACTAGAAATGATGGGTGAGACTCTTTATTTTGGAATTCAACTAATTAATATCAATAAAAAATGTGAATCAGGATCAAGGACTCCATTGTTTGCTGGAATTGGATGAATTCATTATATAAATGGTTCATGGACATTGTCTTCACAATGAATATAATCGTTAAGAAAGGCACAAACGATAATTTCATGGTAAATGGATGAAAAATAGTCTTTCTAATAAAGTGAGGAGCCTGACTAGAAGTCTCATTATTTAGTAATTAAACCACTTAAAATTAGTGCAAAATGCATACCAACAAGAATTAGTTCTTTGGTTGATGGAAGTAAACATGTTTATTGTTTTAATTGCATTTAGACTTGTTTGTTTTAATTAATATACTAGGTAATTTAGCGATAAATGTTAATTTAGTCATTACTGTCTTAAAAAGTGTGTTTGGAAGCAAAATGTGAGAGTTACAAGTGACAAATGACAAGTAAGACTCCTGATTTTTTAATTCAACCAAATAATATCAATAAGAAATGTTAATCAAGATCAAGGAGTCCATTATTGGTTGCAATTCAATAAATTCATGGTATTGATAGTTCGTCGACATTGTCTTCACAAAGAATATAGTTGTTACAAAGGACACAAAAGATAACTTCATCGTCATTGTATGAAAAATTGTCCATGGAAGAAAAAGTGGAGCCTGATTGGCATAACGAGATTAGAAATTCTATTATTTAGGAATTAACCATTTAACATTAGCACGAAATGCAAACAACGATGAATGACCCCTTTGGTTGATAGAAGTAAACACACTTGTTTGTTTTAATTAATATACTAGGTAGTTTAGCCACAAAAGTTAATTTCATGATCATGGTATCAAAAAGTGTGTTTGTAAACAATAGAGGAGGCTTGCTAAATAGAAATGATGGGTGAGACTCCTTATTTGGGAATTTAACCAAGTAATATCAATAAGAAATGGTAATCAAGATCAAGGACTCCATTATTGGTTGGAATTGCATAAATTCATGGTATTAATGGTACGTGTACATTGTTTTCACAATGAATATAGTTGTTACAAAGGACACAAAAGATAACTTCATGGTCATTGCATGAAAAATTGTCCATGGAAGAAAAAGTGGGGCCTGATTGACATAACGAGATTAGAAAGTCTATTATTTAGCAATTAAACCATTTAACATTAGTACGAAGTGCAAACAAAGATAAATGACCCCTTTGGTTGATAGAAGTAAACATACTTGTTTGTTTTAATTAATATACTCGGTAGTTAAGACACAAAAATTAATTTCATGATCACTGTATCAAAAAGTGTGTTTCCAAACAAAAGTGGAGACTTGCTAACTAGAAATGATGGGTGGGACTCTTTATTTTGAAATTCAACTAATTAATATCAATAAAAAATGTGAATCAGGATCAAGTACTCCATTGTTTGCTGGAATTGGATGAATTCATTATATAAATGGTTCATGGACATTTCATGGTAAATGGATGAAAAGTAGTCTTTCTAATAAAGTGAGCAGCCTGACTAGAAGTCTCGTTATTTAGTAATTAAACCACTTAAAATTAGTGCAAAATGCAAACCAACAAGAATTAGTTCTTTGGTTGATGGAAGTAAACACGTTTATTGTTTTAATTGCATTTAGACTTGTTTGTTTTAATTAATATACTAGGTAATTTAGCGATAAATGTTAATTTAGTCATTACTGTCTTAAAAAGTGTGTTTGGAAGCAAAAGGGGAGAGTTACGAGCGACAAATGACGGGTGAGACTCCTTATTTTTGAATTCAACCATATAATATCAATAAGAAATGTTAATCAAGATCAAGGAGTCCATTATTGGTTGGAATTGAATAAATTCATGGTATTGATAGTTCGTGGACATTGTCTTCACAAAGAATATAGCTGTTACAAAGGACACAGAAGATAACTTCATGGTCATTGCATGAAAAATTATCCATGGAAGAAAAATTGGAGCCTGATTGGCATAACGAGATTAGAAATTCTATTATTTAGGAATTAAACCATTTAACATTAGCACGAAATGCAAACAAAGATGAATGACCCCTTTGGTTGATAGAAGTAAACACACTTGTTTATTTTAATTAATATACATGGTAGTTTAGCCACAAAAGTTAATTTCATGATCACTGTAACAAAAAGTGTGTTTGCAAACAAAAGAGGAGGCTTACTAACTAGAAATGATGGGTGACACTCCTTATTTGGAAATTCAACCAAATAGTATCAATAAGAAATGGTAATCAAGATCAAGGACTCCATTATTAGTTGGAGTTGAATAAATTCATGGTATTGAAAGTTTGTGGACATTGTCTTCACAAAGAATATAGTTGTTACAAAGGACACAAAAGATAACTTCATGGTCATTGCATGAAAAATTGTCCATGCAAGAAAATGTGGAGCCTGATTGGCTTAACGAGATTAGAAATTCTACTTTTTAGGAATTAAACCATTTTACATTTGTACGAAATGCAAACAAAGATGAATGATCCCTTTGGTTGATAGAAGTGGAGGCTTGCTAACTAGAAATGATGGGCGGGACTCTTTATTTTGGAATTCAACCAATTAATATCAATAGGAAATGTAAATCTAGATCAAGGACTCCATTGTTTGCTGGAATTGAATGAATTGATTGTGTAGATGGTTCATGGACATTATTTTCACAATGAATATAGTCGTTAACAGTGTCACAAATGATAATTTCATGGCAATTGGATGAAAAATAGTCTTTCTAACAACGTAAGGAGCCTGACTAGAATTAGGTGAATAGAATGTCAAGTTATTTAGTAATTAAACCAGTTAAAATTAGTGCAAAATGCAAACCAACATGAATTAGTTCTTTCATTGATGGAACTAAACATATTTTCAGTTGTAATTGCATTTAGACTTGTTTATTTTAATTAATATACTAGGTAATTTAACGACAAATGTTAATTTCATAACTACTGTCTTAAAAAGTGTGTTTGGAACCAACAAGGGAGCGTTACGAGGGAGAAATGATGGGTAAGACTCCTTATTTGGGAATTCAACCAAATAATATCAATAAGAAATGGTAATCAAGATCAAGGACTCCATTATTGGTTGGAATTGAATAAATTCATAGTATTGATGGTTCGTGGACATTGTTTTCACAATGAATATAGTTGTTACAAGGGACACAAAAGATAACTTCATGGTCATTGCATGAAAAATTGTCCATGCAAGAAAAAGTGGAGCCTGATTAGCTTAACAAGATTAGAAAGTCTATTATTTAGGAATTAAACCATTTAACATTAGTGCAAAATGAAAACAATGTTGAATGACCCCTTTGGTTGATAGAAGTAAACACACTTGTTTGTTTTAATTTATATAATCAGTATTTTAGGCACAAAAGTTAATTTCATGATCACTGTAACAAAAAAGTGTGTTTGCAAACAAAAGAGGTGCCTTGCTATGATAAGGAATTGAACCCTAACTCCATAACAAAAGCTAGCTTAAGAATGGAGGGTTGACCCAATCCTTATAGACAGCCTAAAGACCCCTTAGGAACCAATTGGGACACATCATTCCCGACCCCTTTAAACTACACGTCCTTGTGTTGCCTCAGTCGGCGATCGGCACGGTGTGCTGCCTCAGTCGGCGATCGGCACAATGGCAGGGAACCTTTGTACATGCGCCCACCGACCTTCTGAGGTTTCACTCTGATACCACCTGATAAGGAATTGAACCCTAACTCCACCACAAAAGCTAGCTCAAGAATGGAGGGTTGATCCAATCCTTATAAACAGCCCAAAGACCCCTCAGGAACCGATATGGGACACATCATGCTAACTAGAAATGATGTGTGAGACACCTTATTTGGGAATTCAACCAAATAATATCAATAAGAAATGGTAATCAAGATCAAGGACTCCATTATTGGTTAGAATTGGATAAATTCATGGTATTGATGGTACGTGTACATTGTTTTCACAATGAATATAGTTGTTACAAAGGACACAAAAGATAACTTCATGGTCATCACAAGAAAAATTGTCCATGCAAGAAAAAGTGGAGCCTGATTGACATAATGAGATTAGAAAGCCTATTATCCAGCAATTAAACCATTTAACATTATTAGGAAATGCAAACAAAGATGATTGACCCTTTTGGTTGATAGAAGTAAGTATACATGTTTGTTTTAATTAATATACTCGGTAGTTTAGGTACAAAAGTTAATTTCATGATCACTGTATCAAAAAGTGTGTTTGCAAACAAAAGTGGAGGCTTGCTAACTAGAAATGATAGGCAGGACTCTTTATTTTGGAATTCAACCAATTAATATCAATAGGAAATGTAAATCTAGATCAAGGACTCCATTGTTTGCTAGAATTGAATGAATTGATTGTGTAGATGGTTCATGGACATTATTTTCACAATGAATATAGTTGTTAAAAGTGTCACAAATGATAATTTCATGGCAATTGGATGAAAAATAGTCTTTCTAACAACGTAAGGAGCCTGACTAGAATTAGGTGAATAGAATGTCAAGTTATTTAGTAATTAAACCAGTTAAAATTAGAGCAAAATGCAAACCAACATGAATTAGTTCTTTCGTTGATGGAACTAAACACATTTTCAGTTGTAATTGCATTTAGACTTGTTTATTTTAATTAATATACTAGGTAATTTAACGACAAATGTTAATTTCATAACTACTGTCTTAAAAAGTGTGTTTGGAACCAACAGGGGAGCGTTACCAGGGAGAAATGACGAGTAAGACTCCTTATTTCGGAATTCAACCAAATAATATCAATAAGAAATGGTAATCAAGATCAAGGACTTCATTATTGGTTGGAATTGAATAAATTCATAGTATTGATGGTTCGTGGACATTGCTTTCACAAAGAATATAGTTGTTACAAAGCACACAAAAGATAACTTCATGGTCATTACAAGAAAAATTGTCCATGCAAGAAAAAGTGGAGCCTGATTGACATAACGAATTAGAAAGCCTATTATTTAGCAATTAAATCATTTAACATTAGTACGAAATGCAAACAAAGATGAATGACCCATTTGGTTGATAGAAGTAAATATACTTGTTTGTTTTAATTAATATGCTCGGTAGTTTAGGCACAAAAGTTAATTTCATGATCACTGCATCAAAAAGTGTGTTTGCAAAAAAAAGTGGAGACTTGCTAACTAGAAATGATGCACGAGACTCTTTATTTTGGATTTCAACCAATTAATATCAATAAAAAATGCAAATCAAGATCACGGACTCTATTGTATGCTAGAATTGAATGAATTCATTGTATAGATGGTTCATGGCCATTGTTTTCACAATGAATATAGTCATTAAAAAAGTCGCACATGATAATTTCATAATAATTGGATGAAAAATACTCTTTATAATATAGTGAGGAGCCTGACTACAATGAGGTGATAGAAAGTCTCGTTATTTAGTAATTAAACCACTTAAAATTAGTGCAAAATGCAAACCAACAAGAATTAGTCATTATTGTCTTGAAAAGTTTGTTTGGAAGCAAAAGGGGAGCATTACGAGAGAGAAATGACGGGCAAGAGTCCTTATTTTGGATTTCAAACAAATAATTTCAATAAGAAATGTTAATCAAGATGAAGGACTCCATTATTGGTTGGAATTGAATAAATTCATGGCATTGATGGTAAGTGGACATTGTTTGCACAATGAATATAGTTGTTATAAAGGACACAAAAGATAACTTCATGGTCATTGCATGAAAAATTGTCCATGCAAGAAAAAGTAGAGTCTGATTGGCTTAACGAGATTAGAAAGTCTATTATTTAGGAATTAAACCATTTAACATTAGTACGAAATGCAAACAAAGATGAATGACCCCTTTGGTTGATAGAAGTAAATATACTTTTTTGTTTTAATTAATATACTCGGTAGTTTAGGCACAAAAGTTAATTTCATGATCATTGTATCAGAAAGTGTGTTTGCAAACAAAAGTGGAGACTTGCTAACTAGAAATAATGGGCGGGACTCTTTATTTTGGAATTCAACCAATTAATATCAAGAAAAAATGCAAATCAAGATCACGGACTCCATTGTTTGCTGGAATTGAATGAATTCATTGTATAGATGGTTCATGGGCATTGTTTTCACAATGAATATAGTCATTAAAAAAGTCACAAATGATAATTCATGGTAATTGGATGAAAAATAGTCTTTCTAATAAAGTGAGGAACCTGACTACAATGAGGTGATAAAAAGTCTCGTTATTTAGTAATTAAACCACTTGAAATTAGTGCAAAATGCAAACCAGCAAGAATTACTTCTTTGGTTAATGGAAGTAAACACGTTTATTGTTTTAATTGCATTTAGACTTGTTTGTTTTAATTAATATACTAGGTAATTTAGCGATAAATGTTAATTTAGTCATTACTATCTTAAAAAGTGTGTTTAGAAGCAAAAGGGGAGAGTTACGAGTGATAAATGACGGGTGAGACTCCTTCTTTTTGAATTCAACCAAATAATACTAATAAGACATGTTAATCAAGATCAAGGAATCCATTATTGGTTCGAATTGAATAAATTCATGGTATTGATTGTACGTGGACATTGTTTTCACAAAGAAAATAGTTGTTACAAAGGACACAAAAGATAACTTCATGGTCATTGCATGAAAAATTGTCCATGGAAGAAAAAGTGGAGCCTGATTGGCATAATAAGATTAGAAATACTATTATTTAGGAATTAAACCATTTTACATTAGCACAAAATGCAAACAAAGATGAATGACCCCTTTGATTGATAAAAGTAAACACACTTGTTTGTTTTAATTAATATACTCGGTATTTTAGTCACAAAAGTTAATTTCATGATCACTGTAACAAAAAGTGTGCTTGTGAAAAAAAGAGGAGGCTTGCTAACTAGAAATGATGGGTGAGACTCCTTATTTGGGAATTCAACCAAATAGTATCAATAAGAAATGGTAATCAAGATCAAGGACTCCATTATTGGTTAGAGTTGAATAAATTCATGGTATTAATAGTTCGTGGACATTGTCTTCATAAAGAATATAGTTATTACAAAGTACACAAAAGATAACTTCATGGTTATTGCATGAAAAATTGTCCATGCAAGAAAAAGTGGAGCCTGATTGGCTTGACGAGAATAGAAATTCTATTATTTAGGAATTAAACCATTTAACATTAGTACGAAATGCAAACAAAGATGAACGACCCCTTTGATTTATAGAAGTAAACACACTTGTTTGTTTTAATTGATATACTCGGTAGTTTAGCCACAAAAGCTAATTTCATGATCAATATAGCAAAAGGTGTGTTTGCAAACAATAGAGGAGGCTTGCTAACTAGAAATGATAGGTGAGACTCCTTATTTGGGAATTCAACCAAAAATTATCAATAAGATATGGTGCTCAAGATGATGGACTCTATTATTGGGTGGAATTGAATAAATTCATGGTATTGATGGTACGTGGACATTGTTTTCACAATAAATATAGTTGTTACAAAGGACACAAATGATAACATTATGGTCATTGCACGAAAAATTGTCCATGCAAGAAGAAGTGGAGCCTAATTGACATAACGAGATTAAAAAGTCTATTATTTAGCAATTAAACCATTTAACATTATACGAAATGCAAATAAAGATGAATGACCCTTTTGGTTGATAGAAGTAAATATACTTGTTTGTTTTAATTAATATACTCGGTAGTTTAGGCACAAAAGTTAATTTAATGATCACTGCATGAAAAAGTATGTTTGCAAACAAAAGTGGAGACTTGCTAACTAGAAATGATGGGCGGGACTGTTTATTTTGGAATTCAACCAATTATTGTCAATAAAAAATGCGAATCAAGATCACGGACTCCATTGTTTGCTGGAATTGAATGAATTCATTGTATAGATGGTTCATGGGCATTGTTTTCACAATGAATATAGTCATTAAAAAAGTCACACATGATAATTTCATAATAAAGTGAGGAGCCTGATTAGAATGAGGTGATGGAAAGTCTCGTTATTTAGTAATTAAACCACTTAAAATTAGTGCAAAATGCAAACCAACAAGAATTAGTTCTTTGGTTGATGGAAGTAGACACGTTTATTGTATTAATTGCACTTAGACTTGTTCGTATTAATTAATATACTATGTAATTTAGCGATAAATGTTAATTTAGTCATTACTATCTTAAAAAGTTTGTTTGGAAGCAAAAAGGGAGTGTTATGAGCGAGAAATGACGGGTAAGACTCCTTATTTTGGATTTCAAACAAATAATATCAATAAGAAATGTTAATCAAGATAAAGGACTCCATTATTAGTTGGAATTGAATAAATTCATGGTATTGATGGTATGTGGACATTGTTTGCACAATGAATATAGTTGTTATAAAGGACACAAAAGACAACTTCATGGTAATTACATGAAAAATTGTCCATGCAAGAAAACGTGGAGCCTGATTGGCTTAATGAGATTAGAAAGTCTATTATTTAGGAATTAAACCATTTAACATTACTACAAAATGCAAACAAAGTTGAATGACCCCTTTGATTGATAGAAGTAAACACACTTGTTTGTTTTAATTTATATAATCAATAGTTTGGCCACAAAAGTTAATTTCATTATCACTGTAACAAAAAGTGTGTTTGCAAACAAAACAGGTGCCTTGCTAACTAGAAATGATGGGTGAGACACCTTATTGTGGAATTCAACCAAATAATATTAATAAGAAATGGTAATCAAGATCAAGGACACCATTATTGGTTGGAATTGAATAAATTCATGGTATTGATGGTATGTGGACATTGTTTGCACAATGAATATAGTTGTTACAAAGGACACAAATGATAACTTCATGGTCATTGCAAGAAAAATTGTCCATGCAAGACAAAGTGGAGCCTGATTGACATAAAGAGATTAGAAAGTCTATTATTTAGCAATTAAACCATTTAACATTAGTAGGAAATGCAAACAAAGATGAATGACCCCATTGGTTGATAAAAGTAAATATACTTCTTTGTTTTAATTAATCTACTCGGTAATTTAGGCACAAAAGTTAATTTCATGATCATTGTATCAAAAAGTGTGTTTGCAAACAAAAGTGGAGACTTGCTAAATAGAAATGGTGGGAAGGACTCTTTATTTTGGAATTCAACCAATTAATATAAAAAAAAATGCGAATCAAGATCAAGGACTCCATTGCATGGTGGAATTGAATGAATTCATTGTATAGATAGTTCATGGGCATTGTTTTCACAATGAATATAGTCATTAAAAAGTCACAAATGATAATTTCATGGTAATTGGATGAAAAATAGTCTTTCTAATAAAGTGAGGATCCTGACTAGAATGAGGTGAATAGAAAGTCTCGTTATTTAGTAATTAAACCACTTAAAATTAGTGCAAAATGCAAACCAACATGAATTAGTTCTTTGGTTGATGGAAGTAAACACGTTTACAGTTTTAATTGCATTTAAACTTGTTTTTTTTTAATTAATATACTAGGTAGTGTAGCGACAAATGTTAATTTTGTAATTATTGTCTTAACAAGACTATTTGGAAGCAAAAGGGAGTGTTACGAGCTAGAAATGATGGGTGAGACTCCTTATTTTGGATTTCAACCAAATAATATCAATAAGAAATGTTAAACAATATCAAAGACTCCATTATTGGTTGGAGTTGAATAAATTCATGGTATTGATGGTATGTGGACATTGTTTTCACAATAAATATAGTTTTTACAAAGGACACAAATGATAACATTATGGTCATTGCATGAAAAATTGTCCATGCAAGAAAAAGTCGAGCCTGATTGACATAACGACATTAAAAAGTCTATTATTTAGCAATTAAACCAATTAACATTAGTACCAAATGCAAACAAAGATGAATGACCCCTTTGGTTGATAGAAGTAAATATACTTGTTTGTTTTAATTAATATACTCTGTAGTTTAGCCACAAAAGTTAATTTCATGATCACTATATCAAAAAGTGTGTTTGCAAACAAAAGTGGAGACTTGCTAACTAGAAATGACGGGTGGGTCTCTTTATTTTCGACTTCTACCAATTAATTTCAATCAGAAATGCAAATCTAGATGTGGGACTCCATTGCTTGCTGGAATTGAATAAATTGATTGTGTAGATGGTTCATGGACATTATTTTGACAATAAATATAGTCGTTAAAAGTGTCACAAATGATAATTTCATGGCAATTAGATGAAAAATTGTCTTTCTAACAATATAAGGAGCCTGACTAGAATTAGGTGAATAGAATGTCTAGTTATTTAGTAATTAAACAAGTTAAAATTAGTGCAAAATGCAAACCAACATGAAATAGTTCTTTCGTTGATGGAACTAAACACTTTTCAGTTTTAATTACATTTAGACTTGTTTGTTTTAATTAATATACTAGGTAATTTAGCAACAAATGTTAATTTCGTAATTACTGTCTTAAAAAGTGTTTTTGGAACCAAAAGGGGAGCGTTACGAGGGAGAAATGATGGGTGAGACTCCTTATTTGGGAATTCAACCAAATGATATCAATAAGAAATGTTAACCAAGATGTAGGACTCCATTATTGGTTGGAATTGAAGAAATTCATGGTATTGATCGTTCATGGACATTGTTTTCACAATGAATATAGTTGTTACAATGGACACAAAAGATAACTTCATGGCCATTGCAGGAAAAATTGTCCATGCAAGAAAAAGTAGAGCCTGATTGGCTTAACGAGATTAGAAAGTCTATTATTTAGGAATTAAACCATTTAACATTAGTACAAAATGCAAACAAAGTGGAATGACCCCTTTGGTTGATAGAAGTAAACACACTTGTTTGTTTTTATTTATATAATCAATAGTTTAGCCACAAAAATTAATTTCATGATCACTGTAACAAAAAGTATGTTTGCAAATAAAAGAGGTGCTTTGCTAACTAGAAGTGATGTGTGAGACACCTTATTTCGGAATTCAACCAAATAATAATATCAATAGGAAATGGTAATCAAGATCAAGGACTCCATTATTGGCTGGAATTGAATAAATTCATGGTATTGATGGTATGTGGACATTGTTTTCACAATAAATATAGTTGTTACAAAGGACACAAATGATAACATTATGGTCATTGCACAAAAAATTGTCCATGCAAGAAAAAGTGGAGCCTAATTGACATAACGAGATTTGAAAGTCTATTATTTAGCAATTAAACCATTGAACATTAGTACAAAATGCAAACAAAGATGAATGACCCCTTTGGTTGATAGAAGTAAATATACTTGTTTGTTTTAATTAATATACTCGGTAGTTTAGGTACAAAAGTTAATTTCATGATCACTGCATCAAAAAGTGTGTTTGCAAAAAAAAGTGGAGTCTTGCTAACTAGAAATGATGGGCGGGACTCTTTCTTTTGGAATTCAACCAATTAATATCAATAAAAAATGCAAATCAAGATCACGGACTCCATTGTTTGCTGGAATTGAATGAATTCATTGTATAGATGGTTCATGGCCAATGTTTTCACAATGAATATCGTCATTAAAAAAGTCACACATGATAATTTCATAATAATTGGATGAAAAATACTCTTTATAATATAGTGAGGAGCCTGACTAGAATGAGGTGATAGAAAGTCTCGTTATTTAGTAATTAAACCACTTAAAATTAGTGCAAAATGCAAACCAACAAGAATTAGTCATTATTGTCTTGAAAAGTTTGTTTGGAAGCAAAAGGGGAGCGTTACGAGCGAGAAATGACGGGCAAGAGTCCTTAATTTGGATTTCAAACAAATAATTTCAATAAGAAATGTTAATCAAGATGAAGGACTCCATTATTGGTTGGAATTGAATAAATTCATGGCATTGATGGTACATGGACAATGTTTGCACAATGAATATAGTTGTTATAAAGGACACAAAAGATAACTTCATGGTCATTGCATGAAAAATTGTCCATGCAAGAAAAAGAAGAGCTTGATTGGCTAAACGAGATTAGAAAGTCTATTATTTAGGAATTAAACCATTTAACATTACTACAAAATGCAAACAAAGTTGAATGACCCCTTTGGTTGATAGAAGTAAACACACTTGTTTGTTTTAATTTATATAATTAGTAGTTTAGCCACAAAAGTTAATTTCATGATCACTGCAAAAAAAAGTGTGTTTGCGAACAAAAGAGGTGCCTTACTAACTAGAAATGATGGGTCAGACACCTTTTTGTAGAATTCAACCAAATAATATCAATAAGAAATGGTAATCAAGATCAAGAACGCCATTATTGGTTGAAATTGAATAAATTCATGGTATTGATGGTACGCGGACATTGTTTTCACAATGAATATAGTTGTTACAAAGGACACAAAAGATAACTTCATGGTCATTGCAAGAAAAATTGTCCATGCAAGAAAAAGTGGTCCCTGATTGACATAACGAGATTAGAAAGTCTATTATTTAGCAATTAAACCATTTAACATTAGTACGAAATGCAAACAAAGATGAATGACCCCTTTGGTTGATAGAAGTAAATATACTTTTTTATTTTAATTAATATACTCGGTAGTTTAGGCACAAAAGTTAATTTCATGATTATTGTATCAGAAAGTGTGTTTGCAAACAAAAGTGGAGACTTGCTAACTAGAAATAATGGGCGGGACTCTTTATTTTGGAATTCAACCAATTAATATCAATAAAAAATGAAAATCAAGATCACGGACTCCATTGTTTGCTGGAATTGAATGAATTCATTGTATAGATGGTTCATAGGCATTGTTTTCACAATGAATATAGTCATTAAAAAAGTCACAAATGATAATTCATGGTAATTGGATGAAAAATAGTCTTTCTAATAAAGTGAGGAGCCTGACTACAATGAGGTGATAAAAAGTCTCGTTATTTAGTAATTAAACCACTTAAAATTAGTGGAAAATGCAAACCAACAAGAATTAGTTCTTTGGTTGATGGAAGCAAACCCGTTTATTGTTTTAATTGCATTTAGACTTGTTTATTTTAATTAATATACTAGGTAATTTAGCGACAAATATTAATTTCATTATTACTATCTTAAAAAGTGTGTTTGGAACTAAAAGGGGAGAGTTATGAGGGAGAAATGATGGGTAAGACTCTTTATTTTTGAATTCAACCAAATAATATCAATAAGAAATGTTAATCAAGATCAAGGAGTCTATTCTTGGTTGGAATTAAATAAATTCATTGTATTGATAGTTCGTGGACATTGTCTTCACAATGAATATAGTTGTTACAAAGGAGACAAAAGATAACTTCATGCTCATTGCATGAAAAATTGTCCATGGAAGAAAAAGTAGAGCCTGATTGGCATAACGAGATTAGAAATTCTATTATTTAGCAATTAAACAATTTCACATTAGCACGAAATGCAAACAAAGATGAATCACCCCTTTGGTTGATAGAAGTAAACACACTTTTTTGTTTTAATTAATATACTTGGTAATTAAGCCATAAAAATTAATTTCATGATCACTGTATCAAAAAGTGTGTTTAGAAATAAAAATGGAGACTTGCTAACTAGAAATGATGGGTGGGACTCTTTATTTTGGAATTCAACTAATTAATATCAATAAAAAATGTGAATTAGGATTAAAGACTCCATTATTTGGTGGAATTGGATGAATTCATTATATAAATGGTTCATGGACATTTTCTTCACAGTGAATAATCGTTACGAAAGTCACAAATGATAATTTCATGGTAAATGGATGAAAAATAGTCTTTCTAATAAAGTGAGGAGCCTGACTAGAAGTCTCGTTATTTAGTAATTAAACCACTTAAAATTAGTACAAAATGCAAACCAACAAGAATTAGTTCTTTGGTTGATGGAAATAAACACGTTTATTTTTTTAATTGCATTTAGACTTGTTTGTTTTAATTAATATACTAGGTAATTTAGCGATAAATGTTAATTTAGTCATTACTATCTTAAAAAGTGTGTTTAGAAGCAAAAGGGGAGAGTTACAACCGATAAATGACGGGTGAGACTCCTTCTTTTTGAATTCAACCAAATAATACCAATAAGAAATGTTAATCAACATCAAGGAGTCCATTATTGGTTGGAATTGAATAAATTCATGGTATTGATGGTACGTGGACATTGTTTTCACAAAGAAAATAGTTGTTACAAAGGACACAAAAGATAACTTCATGGTCATTGCATGAAAAATTGTCCATGCAAGAAAAAGTGGAGCCTGATTGGCATAACGAGATTAGAAATCCTATTATTTAGGAATTAAACCATTTTACATTAGTACAAAATGCAAACAAAGATGAATCACCCCTATGATTGATAAAAGTAAACACACTTGTTTGTTTTAATTAATATACTCTGTAGTTTAGTCACAAAAGTTAATTTCATGATCACTGTAACAAAAAGTGTGTTTGCGAAAAAAAAGGAGGCTTGCTAACTAGAAATGATGGGTGAGACTCCTTATTTGGGAATTCAACCAAATAGTATCAATAAGAAAAGGTAATCAAGATCAAGGACTCCATTATTGGTTAGAGTTGAATAAATTCATGGTATTGATAGTTCGTGGACATTGTCTTCGCAAAGACTATAGTTGTTACAAAGTACACAAAAGATAACTTCATGGTCATTGCAAGAAAAATTGTCCACGCAAGAAAAAGTGGAGCCTGATTGGCTTAACGAGAATAGAAATTCTATTATTTAGGAATTAAACCATTTAACATTAGTACGAAATGCAAACAAAGATGAATGACCACTTTGGTTGATAGAAGTAGGCACACTTATTTGTTTTAATTAATATACTCGATAGTTTAGCCACAAAAGCTAATGATCATTATAGCAAAAAGTGTGTTTGCAAACAATAGAGGAGGCTTGCTAACTAGAAATGATAGGTGAGACTCCTTATTTGGGAATTCAACCAAAAATTATCAATAAGATATGGTGATCAAGATCATGGACTCTATTATTTGTTGGAATTGAATAAATTCATGGTATTGATGGTACGTGGACATTGTTTTCACAATGAATATAGTTGTTACAAAGGACACAAAAGATAACTTCATGGTCATTGTAGGAAAAATTGTCCATGTAAGAAAAAGTGGAGCATGATTGGCCTGACGAGATTAGAAAGTCTATTATTTAGCAATTAAACCATTTAACATTAGTGCGAAATGCAAACAAAGATGAATGACCCCTTTGGTTGTTGAAGTAAATATACTTGTTTGTTTTAATTAATATACCTAGTAGTTTAGCCACAAAAGCTAATTTCATGATTACTGTAACAAAAAGTGTGTTTGAAAACAAAAGAGGAGGCTTGCTAAATAAAAATGACGGGCGGGACTCTTTATTTTGGAATTTAACCAATTAATATCAATAAAAAGTGTGAATCAAGATCATGGACTCCATTGTTTGCTAGAATTGAATGAATTCATTGTATAGATAGTTTATGGTCGTTGTTTTCCCTATGAATATAGTCGTTCAAAAAGTCACAAATGATAATTTCATGGTAATTGGATGAAAAATAGTCTTTCTAACAAAGTGAGGATCCTGACTAGAATGAGGTGAATAGAAAGTCTTGTTATTTAGTAATTAAACCACTTAAAATTAGTGCAAAATGCAAACCAACATGAATTAGTTCTTTGGTTGATGGAAGTAAACACGTTTACAGCTTTAATTGCATTTAGACTTGTTTGTTTTAATTAATATACTAGGTAATATAGCGACAAATGTTAATTTTGTAATTACTGTCTTAAAAAGACTATTTGGAAGCAAAAGGGGAGTGTTACGAGCCATAAATGATGGGTGAGACTCCTTATTTTGGATTTCAACCAAATAATATCAATAAGAAATGTTAATCAATATCAAAGACTCCATTATTGGTTGGAGTTGAATAAATTCATGGTATTGATGGTATGTGGACATTGTTTTCACAATAAATATAGTTGATACAAAGGACACAAATGTTAACATTATGGTCATTGCACGAAAAATTGTCCATGCAAGAAAAAGTGGAGCCTAATTGACATAATGAGATTAAAAAGTCTATTATTTAGCAATTAAACCATTTAATATTAGTAGGAAATGCAAATAAAGATGAATGACACTTTTGGTTGATAGAAGTAAATATACTTGTTTGTTTTAATTAATATACTCGATAGTTTAGGCACAAAAGTTAATTTCATGATCACTGCATGAAAAAGTGTGTTTGCAAACAAAAGTGGAGACTTGCTAACTAGAAATGATAGGCGGGACTCTTTATTTTGGAATTCAACCAATTATTGTCATTAAAAAATGCGAATCAAGATCACGGACTCTATTGTTTGCTGGAATTGAATGAATTCATTGTATAGATGGTTCATGGGCATTGTTTTCACAATGAATATAGTCATTAAAAAAGTCACACATGATAATTTCATAATAAAGTGAGGAGCCTGATTAGAATGAGGTGATAGAAAGTCTCGTTATTTAGTAATTAAACCACTTAAAATTAGTGCAAAATGCAAACCAACAAGAATTAGTTCTTTGGCTTAACGAGATTAGAAAGTCTATTATTTAGAAATTAAACCATTTAACATTAGTACAAAATGCAAACAAAGTGGAATGACCCCTTTGGTTGATAGAAGTAAACACACTTGTTTGTTTTTATTTATATAATCAATAGTTTAGCCACAAAAATTAATTTCATGATCACTGTAACAAAAAGTGTGTTTGCAAACAAAAGAGGTGCCTTGCTAACTAGAAGTGATGTGTGAGACACCTTATTTGGGAATTCAACCAAATAATATCAATAGGAAATGGTAATCAAGATCAAGGACTCCATTATTGGTTGGAATTGAATAAATTTATGGTATTAATGGTATGTGGACATTGTTTTCACAATAAATATAGTTGTTACAAAGGACACAAATGATAACATTATGGTCATTGCACAAAAAATTGTCCATGCAAGAAAAAGTGGAGCCTGATTGACATAACGAGATTAGAAAGTCTATTATTTAGCAATTAAACCATTTAACATTAGTACGAAATGCAAACAAAGATGAATGACCCCTTTGGTTGATAGAAGTAAATATATTTGTTTGTTTTAATTAATATACTCGGTAATTTAGCCACAAAAGTTAATTTCATGATCACTATATCAAAAAGTGTGTTTGCAAACAAAAGTGGAGACTTGCTAATTAGAAATGATGGGTGGGTCTCTTTATTTTCGACTTCCACCAATTAATTTCAATCGGAAATGCAAATCTAGATGTGGGACTCCATTGTTTGCTAGAATTGAATGAATTGATTGTGTAGATGGTTCATGGACATTATTTTCACAATGAATATAGTCGTTAAAAGTGTCACAAATGATAATTTCATGGCAATTGGATGAAAAATAGTCTTTCTAATAAAGTGAGGAGCCTGACTAAAAGTCTCGTTATTCAGTAATTAAACCACTTAAAATTAGTACAAAATGCAAACCAACAAGAATTAGTTCTTTGGTTGATGGAAGTAAATACATTTATTGTTTTAATTGCATTTAGACTTGTTTGTTTTTATTAATATACTAGGTAATTTAGCGATAAATGTTAATTTAGTCATTACTGTCTTAAAAAGTGTATTTGGATGCAAAAGGGTAGACTTATGAGCGACAAATGACGGGTGACACTCCTTATTTTTGAATTCAACCAAATAATTTCAATAAAAAATGTTAATCAACATCAAGGAGTCCATTATTGGTTCGAATTAAATAAATTCATGGTATTAATAGTTCGTGGACATTGTCTTCACAAAGAATATAGTTGTTACAAAGGATACAAAAGATAACTTCATGGTCATTGCATGAAAAATTGTCCATGGAAGAAAAGGTGGAGCCTGATTGGCATAACGAGATTAGAAATTCTATTATTTAGGAATTAAACCATTTAACATTAGCACGAAATGCAAACAAAGATGAATGACCCCTTTGGTTGATAGAGGTAAACACACTTGTTGGTTTTAATTAATATACACGGTAGTTTAGCCACAAAAGTTAATTTCATGATCACTGTAACAAAAAGTGTGTTTGCAAACAAAAGAGGAGGCTTGCTAACTAGAAATGATGGGTAGGACTCCTTATTTGGAAATTCAACCAAATAGTATCAATAAGAAATGGTAATCAAGATCAAGGACTTCATTATTAGTTGGAGTTGAATAAATTCATGGTATTGATAGTTTGTGGACATTGTCTTCACAAAGAATATAGTTGTTATAAAGGACACAAAAGATAACTTCATGGTCATTGCATGAAAAGTTATCCATGCAAGAAAAAGTGGATGGCTTAATGAGATTAGAACTTCTATTATTTAGGAATTAAATCATTTAACATTAGTACGAAATGCAGACAAAGATGAATGACCCCTTTGCTTAATAGAAGTAAATATACTTGTTTGTTTTAATTAATATGCTCGGTAGTTTAGGCACAAAAGTTAATTTCATAATCATTGTATCAAAAAGTGTGTTTGCAAACAAAAGTGGAGACTTGCTAACTAGAAATGATGGGCAGGACTCTTTATTTTGGAATTAAACCAATTAATATCAATAAAAAATGCAAATCAATATCACGGACTCCATTGTTTGCTAGAATTGAATGAATTCATTATATAGATGGTTCATGGGCATTGGTTTCACAATGAATATAGTCATGAAAAAAGTCACAAATGATAATTCATGGTAATTGGATAAAAAATAGTCTTTCTAATAAAGTGGGGAGCCTGACTAGAATGAGGTGATAAAAATTCTCATTATTTAGTAATTAAACCAATTAAAATTAGTGCAAAATGCAAACCAACAAGAATTAGTTCTTTGGTTGATGCAAGTAAACACGTTTATTGTTTTAATTGCATTTAGACTTATTTGTTTTAATTAATATACTAGGTAATTTAGCGATAAATGTTAATTTAGTCATTACTGTCTTAAAAAGTGTGTTTGGAAGCAAAAGGGGAGACTGACGAGCGACAAATGACGGGTGAGACTCCTTATTTTTGAATTCAACCAAATAATATCAATAAGAAATGTTAAACAAGATCAAGGAGTCCATTATTGGTTCGAATTAAATAAATTCATGGTATTGATAGTTCGTGGACATTGTCTTCACAAAGAATATAGTTGTTACAAAGCACATAAAAGATAACTTCATGGTCATTGCATGAAAAATTGTCCATGGAATAAAAAGTGGAGCCTGATTGGCATAACGAGATTAGAAATTTTATTATTTAGGAATTAAACCTTTTAACATTATCACGAAATGCAAACAAAGATGAATGACCCCTTTGGTTAATAGAAGTAAACACACTTGTTTGTTTTAATTAATATACTCGGTAGTTTAGTCGCAAAAGTTAATTTCATGATCACTGTAACAAAAACTATGTTTGCAAACAAAAGAGGAGGCTTGCTACCTAGAAATGATGGGTGAGACTCCTTATTTGGAAATTCAACCAAATAGTATCAATAAGAAATGGTAATCAAGATCATGGACTCCATTATTGGTTGGAATTGAATAAATTCATGGTATTGATGGTACGTGGACTTTGTTTTCACAATGAATATAGTTGTTACAAAGGAGACAAAAGATAACTTCATGGTCATTGCATGAAAAATTGTCCATGCAAGAAAAAGTGAAGACTGATTGGCATAACGAGATTAGAAATTCTATTATTTAGGAATTAAACCATTTAACATTAGCACGAAATGCAAACAAAGATGAATGACCCCTTTGGTTGATAGAAGTAAACACACTTGTTTGTTTTAATTAATATACCCGGTAGTTTAGTCACAAAAGTTAATTTCATGATCTCTATAACAAAAAGTGTGTTTGCAAACAAAAGAGGAGGCTTGCTAACTAGAAATGATGGGTGAGACTCCTTATTTTGGAATTCAACCAAATAGTGTCAATAAGAAATGGTAATCAAGATCAAGGACTCCATTATTGGTTGGAGTTGAATAAATTCATGGTATTGATAGTTCATGGACATTGTCTTCACAAAGAATATAGTTGTTACAAGGGACACAAAAGATAACTTCATGGTCATTACATGAAAAATTGTCCATTTAATAAAAAGTGGAGCCTGATTGGCTTAACGAGATTAGAAATTCTATTATTTAGGAATGAAACCATTTAACATTAATACGAAATGCAAACAAAGATGAATGACCCCTTTGGTTGATAGAAGTAAACACACTTGTTTGTGTTAATTAATATACTCGATTATTTAGCCACAAAAGTTAATTTCATGATTACTGTATCAAAAAGTGTGTTTGCAAACAATAGAGGAGGCTTGCTAACTAGAAATGATGGGTGAGAATCCTTATTTGGGAATTCAACCAAATAGTATCAATAAGAAATAGTAATCAAGATCATGGACTCCATTATTGGTTGGAATTGAATAAATTCATGGTATTGATGGTATGTGGACATTGTTTTCACAATGAATATTGTTGGTACAAAGGACACAAAAGATAACTTCATGGTCATTGCATGAAAAATTGTCCATGCAAGAAAAAGTGGAGTATGATTGGCCTAACGAGATTAGAAAGTCTATTATTGAGCAATTAAACCATTTAACATTAGTGCGAAATACAAACAAAGATTAATGACCCCTTTGGTTGAAAAATTAAATATATTTGTTTGTTTTAATTAATATACTCGGTAGTTTAGCCACAAAAGTTAATTTCATGATCACTGTAACAAAAAGTGTGTTTGTAAACAAAAAAGGAGGCTCGCTAACTAGAAATGAGGGGCAAGACTCTTTATTTTGGAATTCAACTAATTAATATCAATGAAAAATGCAAATCAAGATCATGGACTCCATTGTTTGCTGAAATTGAATGAATTCATTGTATAGATAGTTCATGAGCATTGTTTTCACAATAAATATAGTCTTTAAAAAAGTCACAAATGATAATTTCATGGTAATTAGATGAAAAATAGTCTTTCTAACAAAGTGAGGATCCTGACTAGAATGAAGTGAATAGAACGTCTCGTTATTTAGTAATTAAACCACTTAAAATTAGTGCAAAATGCAAACCAACATGAATTAGTTCTTTGGTTGATGGAAGTAAACACGTTTACAGTTTTATTTGCATTTAGACTTGTTTGTTTTAATTAACATACTAGGTAGTGTAGCAACAACTGTTAATTTTGTAATTACTGTCTTAAAAAGACTATTTGGAAGCAAAAGGGGAGTGTTACGAGCCAGAAATGATGGGTGAGACTCCTTATTTTGCATTTCAACAAAATAATATCAATAAGAAATGTTAATCAATATCAAAGACTCCATTATTGGTTGGAGTTGAATAAATTCATGGTATTGATGGTATGTGGATATTGTTTTCACAATAAATATAATTGTTACAAAGGACACAAATGATAACATTATGGTCATTCCACGAAAAATTGTCCATGCAAGAAAAAATGGAGCCTAATTGACATAACGAGATTAAAAAGTCTATTATTTAGCAATTAAACCATTTAACATTAGTACGAAATGCAAATAAAAATGAATGACCCCTTTGGTTGATAGAAGTAAATATACTTGTTTGTTTTAATTAATATACTCGGTAGTTTAAACACAAAAGTTAATTTCATGATCACTGTATCAAAAAGTGCGTTTGCAAACAAAAGTGGAAACTTGCTAACTAGAAATGATGGGTGGGACTCTTTATTTTCGAATTCAACCAATTAATATCAATAGGAAATGCAAATCTAGATCAAGGACTCCATTGTTTGCTGAAATTGAATGAATTGATTGTGTAAATGGCTCGTGGACATTATTTTCACAATGAATATAGTTATTAAAAGTGTCACAAATGATAATTTCATGGCAATTGGATGAAAAATAGTCTTTCTAACAATGTAAGGAGCCTGACTAGAATTAGGTGAATAGAATGTCTAGTTATTTAGTAATCAAACCAGTTAAAATTAGTGCAAAATGCAAACCAACATGAAATAGTTCTTTCGTTGATAGAACTAAACACATTTTCAGTTTTAATTGCATTTAGACTTGTTTATTTTAATTAATATACTAGGTAATTTAGTGACAAATATTAATTTCGTAATTACTGTCTTAAAAAGTGTGTTTGAAACCAAAAGGGGAGTGTTACGAGGGAGAAATGATGGGTGAGACTCCTTATTTGGGAATTCAACCAAATGATATCAATAAGAAATGTTAATCAAGATGAAGGACTCTATTATTGGTTGAAATTGAATAAATTCATGGTATTGATGGTACGTGGACATTGTTTTCACAATGAATATAGTTGTTACAAAGGACATAAAAGATAACTTCATGGACATTGTACGAAAAATTGTCCATGCAAGAAAAAGTGGAGTCTGATTGACATAACGAGATTAGAAAGTCTATTATTTTACAATTAAACCATTTAACATTAGTACGAAATGCAAACAAAGATGAATGACCCCTTTGGTTGATAGAAGTAAATATACTTATTTGTTTTAATTAATATACTTGATAGTTTAGTCACAAAAGTTAATTTCATGATAACTGTATCAAAAAGTGTATTTGCAAACAAAAGAGGAGTGTTGCTAATGAGAAATGACGGGTGAGACTCTTTATTTGGAAATTCAACCAAATAATATCAATAAGAAATGGTAATCAAGATCAAGAACTCTATTATTGGTTGGAATTGAATAAATTCATGGTATTGAATTTATGGGATTCTAATTTTCGTGTTTCTCGAGAATGTGATCACAATTTCGTTCTCACTACTGCTATTCATGTGCATATATGCCTTGAAATTGTGATTCTCATGTCTTAGGCCTAAGTTGAGTGTTCGATGGGCTTGTCTTCAACATTTTAGTACACATAATACAGGTTAAATGCTCTAGTTTCAAAGCCTGAGACATGGATTCTGACCCAGCATTTGTCAATAGGTAAGCGCCTCTGAGGGAGTAGAAATGGCTAGAATTCCCGTCTTCTTGATGGGGCTGGCTCTTTTATGGGCAGCCTTTTCAGGTGCAGAGTACGTGAAGTATAAAGATCCAAAACAACATTTAAATGCTCGAATCAAGGACTTACTGGGGCGGATGACATTAGAGGAAAAAATTGGCCAAATGGTGCAGATTGACCGCTCTGTTGTATCTGCTGAGGTGATGAAGAAGTACTTCATTGGTAAGCATACATACGATGTCTCTTCTTTAGATGAAAAATTCAATTGGTGCTGTAACTGGAATCAGTGATTAGCAAAGACAAAGCAATGGTTTTTAGCTTTTCCCCTATTCTGTAGGCAGTGTATTAAGTGGAGGGGGGAGTGTTCCAGCTAAGCAGGCTTCTGCAGAAACTTGGATTAACATGGTGAATGATTTTCAAAATGGTTCTTTATCCACGAGACTTGGAATTCCAATGATTTACGGGATTGATGCCGTTCATGGACATAACAATGTTTACAGGGCCACAATTTTTCCTCGCTTGGAGCTACGAGGAAAGTAAATATATCTCAGCTAAATTTTGTTACCGATACAGATACAAGAAATTTTAAGCCAATTAATTGATGGACTTCTTGCATTAAAAATTTCTCTCCGTGGATTACAAATGTTTATATCTCTCTAAAAAATCATACTCAGATAAATTTGTTTAAAGGGTCTATTTCATTTTTTAAGTATAATGTGATAATATAAATCTTCTTATAAAATTTTCGTGGGACTATGATAATTTTTGTTGATCCCAGCTTTCAAATTTGTCAAAGTTAATATTGTCCAGCGATTAATCATCCAGGGATCCTGAGCTTGCTAAGAGAATTGGCGCTGCAACTGCACTTGAAGTCAGAGCTACAGGCATCCAATATGTTTTCGCACCTTACATTGCTGTAACTATCTAATCCCCACATGTCATTTACATCAAGTTAAAATCCTACATTTCATAGTTCTGAATCTTTCCCTACTATACCGTATGCAGGTTTGCAGAGATCCAAGATGGGGTCGGTGCTATGAAAGCTTTAGTGAACATCCTGGGATTGTTAAGGCCATGACGGAGATTGTACCAGGATTTCAAGGAGAAATTCCTTCCAACTCCTGTAACGGTGTTCCCTATGTGGCAGGAAAGTAAGTAATTTTCATCATATACTGTCTTCACTGATAATACTTATTTCTTGATCTTCAACTAATTCAGTTTCAAGGGAAGTTTCATAGACCAAGGCAGTTAAGATAAAAAAAATTTTTAAAAAATAAAAAACTGATAAAGCAAACCAAACATGGAAGATGGCTTTATCTTTTGAATTAAAATTTTATAATTCTAATCTTTATACAGTAGTAGAATTTTTTGACTGCCAAGGAGAAAAATTTATGGCTTTTCTTATAAGAAAAGAATTGAGAGTATAATTCTTGAGTTTAGGTATATTTAGAAATTCTATACGAGATTTAAGTTTATTTTCTGTACATTATTTTTATTAATCAATTTATTTATCATGTGTTTTAAAATATGCCTTATCCTCCCCCCAGTGATCCAATTGTATTCATTGTCAACTAGAAAAATCAAATTTCGCCACCATTTGATATTTGATGTGAGATGCGGTATAGTTCCTCGGCTCGAGGATGATAAAGATTTTTGTTTTAGATTGTTTTTCAGATAATGCACGGGTCCATGTTGAATGATGGAAACTATTTTGGACCACGGTGCTAGGTAGATAGAATAACAAGCAGGGTCCATGCTCCACCAATAATATCAATGGAGAAAGCAATATAACAATGCATAGAAATTATTTTACATCTACTTCTAGGCTTGGAGGTTTCATCTTCATTATCCATATTCTGGTCTCCACGTCTGCTACACCTACTCCGTGGGCCCTTTTCCTTTTCCTTTTTACTTCCTGCAATTTGGAAGCATCTGGGGGAGTCCGAGGAAATTGGTATGTGGTGCTATCAACATAATTTCTGTCTACAATATTTTCATGTTGTCCAATTTAATCAATTAAAACAAAATATGAGGAAAAGAACCTTTTTTATGTTTGTCCAAATTGATCCTTATATGTTATAAAAATGGTCAATTTTCTGGTTACAATAAAAGTTCTGTGAGTAGGTTCCCACTAAACAACTGTTGATTCCTGGCGATCTGCTGCTGCTTGACACAGGGAAAAAGTTGCAGCATGTGCCAAGCACTATGTGGGTGATGGTGGAACAACAGAAGGAATTAATGAGAACAATACAGTGATAAGCAGGCATGGTTTGCTCAGCATCCACATGGCAGGCTACTATACATCAGTTATCAAGGGCGTGTCAACCATCATGGTCTCTTACTCTAGCTGGAATGGAGTCAAAATGCATGCTAACCATGAGCTGATTACTGGTTTTCTTAAGAAAACTCTTCGTTTCAGGGTAAGAAGATGTCCTGAAAATCTGACCTGATCTTTCTGATTGTTGTGACACAACCCCGAGATAAACTGGGAATTGGCAAGCAAAGAAATTGACAAGAAATGGACACAACAAGCACACAAGTAGAATGCCAAAACTTGAACATTTCTTGGCATAGGTTTGATTGACACAAAGTTGCAAAAACTTATTTAGCTGACTTATTAGCTTAATTAGCCACCAATCAGACCAAGGTTAACACTCATTTCTATTAAGTTTGAAGAGAACGATCTAACAGCTACATGACTATGTTGTGGACTTCTCTTTTTGCAGGGCTTTGTAATTTCAGATTGGATGGGTCTTGACAGAATCACCTCACCTCCCCACGCTAATTATACATACTCCGTTCAAAAGGGAATCGGTGCTGGAATTGACATGGTAAATCATTTATCTTCAAGGTTAATGTTTTTTCATGTTTTTGGCATTTTGCTGCTAACTTTGACACTTGTTCTAACAATGCTGCAGATAATGGTTCCATATAACTACACTGAATTCATTGACACTCTGACGTACCTAGTAAAGAATAATTTCATCCCCATAAGCCGAATTGATGATGCAGTAAAGAGAATTTTGCGAGTGAAGTTTGTGATGGGTTTATTTGAAAAACCATTTGCTGACCAGAGTCTGGTCAACCAGCTTGGAAGCAAGGTTAGTTATTTGCTAGTTATTTTCTCACCCCCAATATATCTGCTGTGGGTAGAAATGCGGTTGATGTTGCCTATCCATAAAACAGGAGCATAGGGAACTGGCAAGGGAAGCTGTGAGGAAATCTCTTGTGCTGCTGAAGAATGGCAATTCAGCAGATGAGCCATTATTACCTCTTCCTAAGAAAGCATCGAAAATACTTGTTGCTGGTACCCATGCTAATAATCTTGGTTATCAGTGTGGTGGATGGACAATTTAGTGGCAAGGACTTAGTGGTAACAACCTGACAATCGGTATGTTGTCAAATCATTTCAATTGGACTTCTTCACTTGCTAAAATCAAGCATTTGATGCATTCATCCAAGTTAGAAGTAAAGACCAGGGCATTTTGTGAAATGCTTCTCATCAAGATAGCCTCCCATTAGATCATCCCAATAATCAGGTTAATTAAATACTGTAAACACCCATTAGGCCATTCAGCTGATAATAAAAAAGAAAACATCAAGTTTCACATGATTGTTATTATGTACAGGCACTACGATCCTCACTGCCATAAAAAACACAGTTGATTCAAACACAAATGTTGTCTACAAAGTGAACCCTGGCAGAGACTTTGTCAAGTCCTGCGACTTCTCCTATGCCATTGTTGTGGTGGGTGAGCATCCTTATGCAGAGACACAAGGTGACAGCCTGAACTTGACCATCCCTGACCCTGGTCCAAGCACAATCCAAAATGTCTGTGGAGCTGTGAAATGTGTTGTTATCATCATCTCTGGCCGTCCAGTTGTCTTCCAGCTAACTTGGTGGATGCTCTTGTCGCTGCCTGGCTTCCTGGAACCGAAGGCCAAGGTGTTGCTGATGTTCTCTTTGGCGACTACAGTTTTACAGGCAGGCTTCCACGTACATGGTTTAAAACGGTTGATCAGCTGCCCATGAATGTTGGAGATAGTCACCCCTCTTTCCATTTGGTTTTGGCCTCACTACCGAACCTAACAAGGCCAAGAAGATATAGCCATCTTGTGAATTTGTGTAAACGCTAGCCATTGCCATCCCAAATTCGAGGAGCACAAAATAATCCTATTATTTATTAATAACATTACGCATATTGGAAGAACAAATGAAAATTATATGTAACACAGCTATTGCAAAAGTTTTATTTTCATAGTTGTGTGCTTGCTGCAACGGTAATATGTTTCCGTGATTTCACAGGACAAAATTCCCATATGATTAATATAAGTTTTTAATTGAACAAATAGAATTGTACCTGGAAACTGCTGCTAATTAGATAGAAGTTAATTAAGTTATCAGAATAATTTTTGAATTTTTTTTATTTTACTTTGATAAAAAACATTTACATGTTACCATAATACTGAACTTTATTGTGAATTTTATTCAATATCCCAATCAAATGTAAAAGTCAATTAAGTTATTAAAGGAACTTTTAAATTTATCTAATTTTACTTTGGTAAAAAGCATTTGCATATTATGAGAATACTGAACTTCATTGTGAATTTTGTTCGATACTCCAATCCAACAACCCAGGCATACGAAAATAATGAGTAAGCTGGTTAAGAAACCAGATATTCTTAGAACAATGTATGGGCTTCCTCTAAGTCTTGGGTGAGAGCCACATATTGATAACTGACGAGGCTCCAATAGAACAAGAAGTCTGAACTAATATCCATTTGGCTTTGTGAAACAAGGTGTAAGAATAAGTTGATTATGTTTGACAAGAAGAACATCTATAGAATTATAATATGAAATTCTTGTCAATGCTAAAATGATTTATGCCGCTACTTTTAAGTTGACACGGTACCGTTAATTAAGTTAATAGTTTCCTTAATTACTTGACAAGTTATCTAATTCTCAAAAATTAATCTCTTGCATTAAGATACGAAACAATTGGAATGCATCTCCATTTGAGAAACAAGCAAAAGTACAATTATCTCTTTACAGAAATTTCTCCTCTGCACTAGACTATCCTCAAAACATTATTCTAATTACTAATCAATCCCAATGGCCTCGTTGAAGAATAGGCTATGGGCGGCTGGCAAGTTGCTCGTCCAGAAATCCATATAATCACTAATGGCTGAGGCTCTTTGAAGCTCTGGTGAAGTTCCGTCCTCCTGTGGCTGGCAAGTGCTCTGCATCCCTGGATTCATATAGTCAGCTACTGGTTGTTCCTGTTCTGGTGGAGCAATGTTGCTAGTTCCGAGCATATGCATTTGGGGTTCAGCTTCTGATTCCTGTGTCTGGCATAAGTTGCGCACCCACAAATCCATATAATCAGCTGTCAATTGTGGATCTTCTTCTGCAACAACACCATCAGTCCAAGGGCTTTGAAACTGTGGTGCAGTTCCCTCCTCTTGTAGCTGGCAAGTAACGTGCAGCCATGAGTCCGTACAATCAGTTACTGGTTGTGGCTGTTCTGGCAGAGCAATGTTGCTAGTTGAGAGCATATTTGGCTGCAGTTCAGCTTCTCCCTCTGTCTGGCACAAATTGTGAACCAAAAAATCCATGTAATCGGTTGGCTCTTCTGCTTGAACAACGGTGAATGTCCAAGGCCTTTGAAGCTGGGGTGCGGTTTCCTCCTCTTGTGGCTGCCGAATGCCGTGCAGCAGCCCAAAATCCATATAATCAGCAGCTGGTTGTGGCTGTTCTAGTGGAGCAATGTCACTAATTTGGAGCATAATCTGCTGCAGTTCAGTTTCCAATTCCTCTGTCTGGCACATATTGCATGATGAAAAGTCCATATTATCAGCTATTGGTTGCGGCTCTTCTGCTCCAGCAACAAAGCAAATCGAAGGCCTTTGAAGCGTTGGTGCAAGTTCCTCCTGTGACTGGCAAGTGCTGCGCAGCCGTAGACCCATGCTGCAAGTTGTGGTTTTTCTGTTGGAGTAACGTTGTGAGGCTCTTTTGGTTGTGGTTTAGTTGCCTCCTCCCATGGCTGGCAAACATCTTGCATCTGCAAATTCATATAATTTGCCAATTGTTGTGGCTGTTCTGCAGGAGCAATGCCACTAATCCGTCGCCTTTTTGGCTGCTGCGGTTGAGTTTCCTCTTTCTGCTGTTGGATATTATTGTCCAGCCCCAAATCCTTAAAATCAGTTACTTTTACCAACGGTGGCTGCAACCTTGCTGGAGCAATTTTGCAAGTTTGGGGCCCTGACTGCGCCTGGATTTCAGTTTTCTTGTCCTCCCGTGACGGCTGCGGCTGACTGTTTCTGATCTTGCACACCACATATTGCTGATCTTGATCCAAGAGCGAAAACTCATGCATGATCCAATGCCCATCCTTCCTGTCTTTGTCCTTCAAAGCAGATCCCTTTGTCACCTTAAAGATCAACAGCTTCTTGAACCCAATGTGTTGATTTTTTGTGTCATAAACCTTATCAGTCCTCTGGCCAACCCAAGTCCCAGAACCAGCGGTTCTTTGAACCTTACACCGGCTCCTTTTCTTCAGCAGAGTGAAGACATAGTTGTCCTGCTTCGAAAACTTGTCAAATATCAACCAAGGCTCTTTTTCTCCATAAAGATCGCACTCCTTCAAGAAACCCGATTGCAGCGGCTCGCCATTTGCTTTCTTGGCAAGAAACTGGATGAGTTCTTCAGCGGAGGGGTCAAAGCGAACCCCTGTTGGCTGTTTCTCCATCTCTTTCCTTTTCTTTCTTTATTCCTCTTCTTCTTCCTCTGCCTCTACTTCTTTCTTCTTCTTTTCTGTGGCTGATGGCTACTGGCTAGACTGTTTCTAAGTTCTTTCCTTTTTCCCGCAAACCCCCTTAGACTATTTATAATAATGTAGCTCCATAATAACACGGAATTGAAGGCAATGTTTCTTGTTATGTAATTGTAATTGATTAAGCATCCGTGTTATTACTAATTTCAAATGGTTTTGGTCTTTTGCTTCTTTAAATCTTTTATTTTTTTAATTTATTATTTTCTAAATATTCTAAGTTACTCAATTAATTAATTATACATGATACAACTAAAATATGTGGAAAAATATTCTAAGTTACTCGTATCATATGTTTTTCATTAAACCTCTATTACATCTTCCGTATTTACTGCTTTAATCCTTTTGAAAATGACATTTACTCCATTAATTATATTATTGTAGTAATTACGGTTACCCAAGTCCACGTGGAAATACTTCTACATTAAAATATTCCACGGAAGTTTTTAAAAAAAATAAATTGTAAAAAAGGCAACTCAGGCAACCTTACGATTTTGGGACCCACGTAAGGGGCAACAGTCCAGATACGTTAGATGTCAGCAATGCAACCAACAAATCTTTGTCCCAATACGCCTCGCGCTCTCTCTCTCTCTCTCTCTCTCTTTATATTTAATGCGATTTCGCTGTCTCTCTCTGTCTATATCTATTTAGAGAAAAAGAACTCTGATTGGGACCTGGGTTTTTACCCAGGTCTGAGGTTCTAAAATGTTTTTTTCTTCTTTTTTTTTGATGGAAGGCAGTAATTCTCGGACATCGTTATTATGCTCTTTCTCTTCTAAAATTTCACTTTTTTGTCTCATTTTATTGAATTTCCACTCCGAGAAAGAAAAAGGGGTTCTTTTTAGCTTCTTATTCTTTGACAATGAACGACCTTTTAGCGGTAAACCCTTTGTTTTGGATTTTATGGGATTTTGTTTTGTCCTTAATTTTTTGTTTTCTTCGGTATTTGCTCTCTTTTGGGTTTTGTCTTGATCGGAGCTATTTTGATTGTGATAAATTGGTTCGATTCACTGGTTCTATCGTTTTAAAAAATTGTTCTAGATTTCCTCTTTCTTTCTTCATCTTGCTCTGGATTGTCATTATATGCCTCATAATTGATCTTTTTTTTGCACATTGGATCATAATGAATCCTTTGTATAGTGTTGTATTGGGCCTTTGATGGCATATTTTCTTGCTTTCAAAGTATCTCTGATAGTGTCAGCCGTCCTCATGTCTTTCTTGCCTAGGTTCAAGAGATTGATAAACAATATGAGAAGCTGGATAACCTACTTAAAAAGCTCCAGGTATTGTGCCCCTTTTTTTAAGCAACACATTGTTGTGCAAGTTGAGCCAACTTCTGTGTAATTTTTACTAGGCAACATATCTGGCATAGTGCAATGGTGTAAAATATATGAAAGTATTGCAGTATGTATTAAAAAAAAAAATCCTAGTGACCAAGATGTTAGTTGAGGTTTGCTGTTATTACCATTTTCTTGCAAATCTTGTGCACGGAATGCACATGAGGAGTCAAGGGCTGTGACCATGGCTCCTGCCATGAATGGTAATCATTAACTTGTGTTTCTGTTGATATTTGTGGAAAAAAAAAAAATCCTAAATGAAGAAATGTACATAAGTTGCTCTTCCTTTCCAGCCACTTCTGTAGTGTTTATTTGCCGCTTCTACATGGCTTGCATTATTACTCTTTTTTCATGAAATCCAGAATTTGGCAAGCAGATAGAAACCTGGATGTGGTAAAGCCACAGGTGTGGATCAGTCTAGAACCTCAACAACCATGTAATCAATACTCTGACTCTAATTTCCAATATCCTTCCCATTTCTTGCATTTTTTTACTTTTTTTTGGTTTTTATTCTCATTTGTTTGATGACACAGGAATCTTATACATGGTTGAGTTAAAAAAAAAAAAAGACAAAAAGCGCATATTTTTGCCACAATATTTTGTGCATGTTTTCTGCTTTGACAACTAAGGCCTTGCCCAATTTGGTTTGTTGAAGGGATATGTGTTTTTCTTATTCTTTTGCCTACTTCAGAAATTTCGGTTTGTAAGATGATAATATCTGGTTCTCAATCGCTTTTTTTTGCAATTCAAAAAGATCTTATACAAAATAGTCCTATCTTAATGTACATGACTTTTATGAGATAAGTTATCCCAAATGTTGTCTGCGATGTATCTACATCAATAATTCATTGTAGGAAAGATTTACTGGAAGAATATGAACTTTTACATTAACCAATCCATTGGGATGCTCAAATAAAAGCTAATACATCTATGGTTCCATAGTTCAACTTATTGGGATCATGAAGCAAATATATAAACCTGTTTGATATCTGTAAATTATCTTTGGAAAGAATTTTTGGGGGCCTAGATTGAATGAGATTACCCAGATATGACTTTAATTGCCACTGTATTATTGTGCAGAGCCTTGAAAAAGATGTTGAAAGACAAGATGGCTGAATTTCAGGTGGGTATAAGGACGCTTTTGCAAACATTAGTGTATATCTAGCAGCCTTACTCCACTGAGCATCTTTTGATCTGAAGTTTGTAAGTGTAAACTTGCAGACTCTGAGGGAGACCATCCATCAAGAGTATCATGAGGTTGTTGAGAGGCCTGTTTTACAGTTTTGATTTACTCGTCCCTCAATGGCTATTACTTTCATTGCCTGAAGTTTTCCATGACATGGTGCTAAGTGGTTGGATTACTTGGTTTCACTTGTTTCTAGTGACGGGAACGAGTGCAGATGAAGAGGTGATGCTTGTTAACTTAAAAAAAGGCAATTTAATGAGAAATTTTTTTCTCCCAGTTCATACTGTGAATACTGAACAATGTACAGACGATTGAAAAGTTGATTGAGACTGGAGATAGCCAACAGATTTTCCAGAAAGCTATCCAGGAGCAAGGGCGAGACCAGGTTTGTTCTTGAATTTTCCTCCATGCACCTTTTCTTCCTTGTCAATCTTTTAGAGAGGAAAATGATTTTAGGTTTCTTAGTTTCTTGACATAAGAATTTCATCAATTATTAGCAGCAATATTTCTAACAATGGAACATTTACATTAGTTGCTATTTTTCTAGTAAAACAATGAGGTTTTGTTTTAGTGGTTTAGCATTTAATTGGCTCTCATTCTATGACTAACTGCATATATGTATATATCTGTTTTGCAGATAATGGATAATTTGGCAGAAATTCGGGAATGGTATGATGCAGTTAGAGATCTGCAGAGGAAGCTTCTGAAATTACAACAGGTACATCCCAATTACTGTAATGATCATCTCCTTTGGGGGAACATTAAATTGTAGTTGGGCAACATTTGCAGACAACTGTACATCTCTTTAGTTCGAAATGTTTGCACTGCTGAGTTGGTCCCTTGGTAGCCTGTAATGGATCCTGAATGTGTATGCTACTCTCTTGGGATATCTATGAACCACATGAGATTGAGTTTCTCATTAATTTTCTTCATATCAAGACATGCTTAGGTTAATGAAGTGGTTGATGACATGTTAACATAGAATGACCTTTCATCTTGTGAGATCTAGACAAAATTTGCAGTCAATGTGTCTTTTGCATTGTTAACACACGTCTGTAGGTAACTGTAGAATTTGCTTCCATGTAACAGCTGGCCATTACTTATTTGCTTCTACATAATGGCTGACCACCACTTAAAAGGCATTGCAAAGTCACTAGATACTTTCAGATGAAACTCCACCATATTGTGTCTGTCATGCATATGCTTGTGTTTGCATAAATAGGAATCAATTCAATTGGAAGGGAAGAAACAGTTGAGGGAAAGCAATGGTTTTTGGTACTTATGGATCCAGTCACTTTTGACGTGCAGATTTTCTTTGACATGGCAGTCTTGGTTGATGTGCAAGGGGACCTGCTTGACAACGTAGAATCACAGGTAACTGGACTCATTCCCAAGACACAACTTCTTTGAGGTGTAAAAAACACTGGATGTCAACTTTTAAAAGGATAATGGATAGTTTTAAGATAATTGATTACTGTGATTCAGACAACTTATTCCCAATTTCCACTTTTTTCAGGTCTCAAATGCTGTAGATCCTGTACATTCAGGGAACAGGACACCGAGAAATGGATGTGCATTGTTATTATAATTCTTCTTATAATTGTTGCGATCATCATCGTTCCTGTGCTCAAGCCATGGAGTAACAAGGGTGCATGACTTTTGTACCTTTTTGAAAGGAAAGAACTTAGAAACAGTCTAGCCAGTAGCCATCAGCGACAGAAAAGAAGAAGAAAGAAGAAGAGGCAGAGGAAGAAGAAGAGGAATAAAGAAAGAAAAGGAAAGAGATGGAGAAACAACCAACAGGGCGTAGAATATGTGTTGTTCCCACTAACAAAACCTGATGAGTCATAGGATGTATGCTGTCAGTGAACCCGACGAGGGAGGTTCAGAAGTAACGTCATAAAATGATTTTTCCTCCCTTTGTCATGAATCAAACGAAACCCTTTTCCATTACCTACAGCTTTGTTCATTTTGTGAGGATATGTTTTGCAGGTATATGAACTGCAGGATGTTGTGATGTTGTCTTTCATTGTTCTGGCTAGGTGATGTAAGTGTAAATTCTTTATCGAGACATAACAACAGTTGTACAATGCCACTAATTTATGATTGTCTAGGCTCCCCTGCCATTGCTCTAGGTGCAGAGTAAGCGAAGCCACATAAAATGGACAAGTGACCATGAAACATGAATTCATCTAATTATTAATAGTTATAGTTGATTATTATTTATAAAAACATATGTTAATTATGATAAAATTATATTTAATTTTACCTGTATTTTACTTATTTTTAATAAAATTTTAGGAACAATATCCTAATCAATTTATACATTAGAAATAGAATTCTTACCTTACCAATATTTTTATATTCGAATATCGGTCATATGGAAATCATCCCATCGGCTAAAAGACAAAAGACTCAATTATCAAGAAAAGAAATGAAAGAGTAATTTTTTTTTTTTTGTTTTAAAGCCCTATTAACTTTGAAGAGTTTTTAGATAAAAGTTGCTCGGGAAATCATCATTGAATATTGGTTACATGTCAAAAATTAATTATAAATGGCTATTCAAGTGAAAAAAAAAATAAAAAGAATTACGAAGTTGAATTTCAAATTTGGCCGGTGTAAAAAATTTCTTAAGCGGCTATTAAAGTTCAGGGCAAAACAGGCACAAGAAGGGAAAACTAGTAGAAGAAGGAGAAATCATAATTTATATAGTGTTGGTCTGATATATGTGGAGTCATCATTCTTGAATTTGATAAGGATATTGAGAAAAAAAAAAAGTAAATACGGAAGAAGACATTATATTCGTTTATCAAATTTTGTCTTTTTATTGGATAGTGTTGATTAGGTACCATGTACAAGATTAATGTTTGGAACAAAGATTTCTGTATTAAATTTTGGTACTTTACTTCCTCGTCCCTTTAAAATTAGAAAAAAATAATAAATAAATAAATAAAACTCTTGAGATGGATCTCCTTTATTTTTTTATTTTTTTTTTATGACCTCAAAAAGAAGTGATTCTTAGCCACTTTCCACGCAAAATAACAGTCAATGGGGTTAGTCAAAAATTGTGTGTTCCATTATTTGGGGGAAGGGTTGCGGTGTGTAAAAATTGAGAGAAATACGGAACCTTGAGCTTGAGTCGGGATGACCCAAAACTTCTCCTCACTGGCCCACACGATCAACCTAAACATGGCGGAACCGGAATATCGATCGGAACAAGGCGGCATTGCGAATCACCAGCTTCGTGATGCAATTGACAGCCTTTCTTTTTTTTTTTTTTTTTTTTTTTTTTTTTCATAAACAAAATAAGGTTTGTCCCGAGAAAGGACCCAAGAGAAGAGAAAGGAAAGGGTCCAAAGGGTGACCCACTCTTGCAAAAGCCAGACTGTCACAATCGTCCCACACTGTGGAATGTAATAACAATTAATAAATAAATAAATAAACAAACATGTGCAACTCTACTCTTAATTTCGTTAGGAAGAAAACGTTGAAGAGGGGATATAATGTCGTTGAGAACAACGACATTAAAATTAGATAGAAAAAAGACTTTTTAAAAAAAAAAAAAAAAACACAGAGACAGAGACAGAGAGAGAGAGAGCAACGCACCAATTGCGGGATTGTAATGGGAACAGACAAATAATGGGATAATTAATAATAATTAGCCATGTGGATATACTGGAAAATAGAAAATATAAACAGACACTATAAGAGCTGCTACCCCCACCTTAGCATTCCAAGCAAAGAGCACCCCATCCTCTCTCTCTCTCTCTCTACACAAAACAGTGCAGAAGCTGTCGTGGGTTCTTTGTTTTTTTTTTTTTTCCTCTGTAAGTCTCTCTCTCTCTCGCTCTCACACACACATGTAGACACACACGCACACGCTTCTTTGTAGATATACCTTCTGTTACTTCTCTAAGGCCGTTTGATTCTTCATCAATGATGGGGGTTGATTCTTCGTATATGACACTGCAATGTGAAAATGGGATTCTAATTTTCGTGTTTCTCGAGAATGTGATCACAATTTTGTTCTCACTACTGCTATTCATGTGCATATATGCCTTGAAATTGTGATTCTCATGTCTCAGGCCTAAGTTGAGTGCTCGATGGGCTTGTCTTCAACATTTTAGTACACATAATACAGGTTAAATGCTCTAGTTTCAAAGCCTGAGACATGGATTCTGACCCAGCATTTGTCAATAGGTAAGCGCCTCTGAGGGAGTAGAAATGGCTAGAATTCCCGTCTTCTTGATGGGGCTGGCTCTTTTATGGGCAGCCTTTGCAGGTGCAGAGTACGTGAAGTATAAAGATCCAAAACAACATTTAAATGCTCGAATCAAGGACTTACTGGGGCGGATGACATTAGAGGAAAAAATTGGCCAAATGGTGCAGATTGACCGCTCTGTTGCATCTGCTGAGATGATGAAGAAGTACTTCATTGGTAAGCATACATACGATCCCTCTTCTTTAGATGAAAAATTCAATTGGTGCTGTAACTGGAATCAGTGATTAGCAAAGACAAAGAAATGGTTTTTAGCTTTTCCCCTATTCTGTAGGCAGTGTATTAAGTGGAGGGGGGAGTGTTCCAGCTAAGCATGCTTCTGCAGAAACTTGGATTAACATGGTGAATGATTTTCAAAATGGTTCTTTATCCACGAGACTTGGAATTCCAATGATTTACGGGATTGATGCCGTTCATGGACATAACAATGTTTACAGGGCCAAAATTTTTCCTCACAATATTGGGCTGGGAGCTATGTGGCAAGTAAATATATCTCAGCTAAATTTTGTTACCGATACAGATACAAGAAATTTTAAACCAATTAACTGATGGACTTCTTGCATTAAAAATTTCTCTCTGTCGATGACAAATGTCTATGTCTCCCTAAAAAATCACACTCAGATAAATTTGTTTGAAGGGTCTATTTCATTTTTTAATTATGATGTGATAATGTAAATCTTCCTATAAAATCTACATCGGAATATGATAATTTGTGTTGATCCCAACTTTCAAATTTGTCAAAGTTAATATTGTTCAGCAATTAATCATCCACGGATCTTGAGCTTGCTAAGAAAATTGGTGCTGCAACTGCACTTGAAGTCAGAGCTACAGGCATCCAATATGTTTTCTCACCTTGCATTGCTGTAACTATCTAATCCCCGCATGTCATTTACATCAAGTTAAATCCTACATTTCTTAATTCTGAATCTTTCACTACTATACTGTATGCATGACGCAGCGAGAAAGCGTAATCAACAACAGGAAATCAATAACAACAAGTGAATTCCAAAGAATAAAAGGCAACAACAGAAAATCAATAACAACGATTGAATTCCAAAGAACAAAAGGTACAAGCCGCCTTAGAAAAAGGTTCTCTCAATTAGGATAAAGTATAATACCTTCTGATTCTCACTAAGAAATCCTAAAATATATATAGTGCATAAAATTTAACTAAAATTATGAAAAAGCTCATCGCAGCTTCTCATCTCTTTTCTCGCTTGTCTATGTACTCTCTAGTTATTTGGTCTACATTATTCTCTCCTACCAAAGAAGAACTCGACCCCGAGTTCTTTTTAGGATATAAAGGCGTATCATCTGGATGGAAAAAAGATAAATCGGCTACATTGAATGTCTTGAAGATGTTCATATCATCAAGAAGCTTGACAATATAAATATTGTCGTTGATTTTGTGCACAACTTTATAAGGACCATACTTCTTTGATTGTAATTTGCTATACTTGCCCACAGGAAAGCGTTCCTTCTTCAGGTATACCATCACCTGATCACCAACCTCAAACAGTTTCTATTTCCTATGTTTATCAGCAGTCGCCTTGTATGTCGCATTTGTCCTCTCAATTTTCCTTCTTACCTCTTCAGCGATAGTTTGATATTGTCCTGCCATGATTTTAGTTGCTATGCTAACCTCTACCTCCTTAGATAACTTCAACAAATCCAGGGCATGTTGTGGCGTTTTGGTGTAAACCACTGAAAAGGGTGATCTCCCAATAGTTCTATGAACAGAACTATTATAAGTAAATTCAGCTTGGGCCAATACTTGATCCCACTGTCTTGGCTTTTCACCACAGATACTCTTGATCAAATTTCCCAGTGTTCTGTTGGTCACTTCAGTCTACCCATCAGTCTGTGGATGAGCTATGCTACTAAAGTTTAATGAAGAATCAAATAGAACCATAATGTCTTCCAAAAGTGACTAAGAAACTTGCTATCCCTATTAGAAGTAATGGACCTTGGAACACCATATAAGCGCACCACTTCTTTGTAAAATAACCTAGCAATAGATTGTGCATCTGCAGTTTTTCTACATGGAATAAAATGAGCCATCTTAGAAAACCTGTCAACAACAATAAACATAGAGTCAATACCTCGTTGGGTACGAGGTAAACCCAAGACAAAATCCATCGATAAGTCTTCCTAGATGTTCTCAGGTACTGGTAAGAGAGTGTATAACCCAGCATTTTGAGATTACCATTTGGAAGTCTGACAGATGTAGCATCTCTCTACAATCCTATCAACATCCTTTCTCAGTCGAGGTCAGAAATACCTTTCTGTCACAGCAGCTAAGGTCTTATTTCGACCCAAATGTCCTGCTAAACCTCCTTCATAAAGGTCTCTAATCAACTTCTCCCTTAAGGAGGACTCAGGAATGCATAATTGATTTCCCTTCATTAAGCACCCCTCATGAATATGATAATCATCACAATGCTCCTTAATAGTACATTTCCTCCACATCTCCTTAAAATCATTATCATCTTCATACAACTCTTTTATTCTTTCAAAGCCCACAACCTCAGCACTTAAGGTGAATAACAAATCAGCCCTTCTACTTAAAGCGTCAGCCACTTTGTTTTGTACACCAGATTTATGCATTAACCTGAAAGGAAACCTCTGCAAGAATTGAATCCACCTAGCATGCATATCCTTACTTATCCTGGTCTGACCACTCAAATGTTTTAATGCGACGCAGTCTGAGTAGAGAATGAATTCCTTTCCTACCAAATAATGTTCCCATACTCTCAAGGCTCTCACAACAGCATAGAACTCTTTATCATAAGTTGCCCAATTTCTCCTGGCCTCACATAACTTCTCACTATAAAACGCTATTGGTCTCTTCTCCTATGATAGCACTGCACCGATCCCTACCCCACTAGCATCACAATCAACCTCGAATAACTTATCAAAGTTAGGTAGTGCCAATATAGCCCTACATAAACTTTCCTTTAGATTCACAAAGTTTGTGTCAGCCTCTTCACCCCATTGGAATTTCTCTTTCTTCAGACACTTAGTCAATGAAGCAGCAATTGTATTGAAATGTCTTATAAATCGCCTATAAAAACTAGTTAATCCTAGAAAACTCCTAAATTCCGTAACAGCTTTAGGAGTAGGTTATTCCCTGATTACCCTCACCTTTTCATCATCCACCATGATACTCTCATTGCTAACCACAAACCCTAGAAATAACAATCGCTTTGATATGAAGACACACTTTTTCAAATTAGCAAATAATTTATTTTCCCTTAACACAGCCAAAACATACCTTAAGTGTTCAATATGCTCCTCCTCTGACTTACTAAATACCAGTATATTATCAAAATATACTACTACAAAGCGACCATTAAAGGGTTTTAATACTTGATTCATCATGCGTATGAAGGTACTAGGTGCATTATTGAGGCCAAATGGCATTACTAGGCACTCATATAATCCCTCTTTGGTTTTGAATGCTGTCTTCCACTCATCCCCAGACCGAACTCTAATTTGATGGTAGCCACTCCGCAAATCAATTTTGGAAAATACCTTAGCCCGCTCAATCTGTCTAACATGTCATCCAATCGTGGTATAAGGAATTTGTATCCGATGGTGATCTTATTGATGACCCTGCTATCAACATACATTCTCTAGCTCCCATCTTTCTTAGGTGTCAATAAAGTTGGTACAACACAAGGACTCATGCTGTCTTGAATGAACCCCTTGTCCAACAACTCTTGGACCTTCTCTTGCAGGACCTTAGTTTCCTTAAGACTCATCCTATAATGTGGTAAATTGGGAAGACTTGCTCCAGGTATCAAGTCTATTTGATGCTGAATATCCTTCAAGGGTGGTAGTCCCTTAGGTAAGTCATTAGGAACCACATCTTTATACTCTTCCAATACTCCTTTAACTGCTTCAAGGACCTCTTCACATGCATCTTCATCCCCAACTATCATATTTTTAACAATGAGCGCATGAGCCACCTTCGACTCTTTCAAATCCTCAACCATCTCCTTCTCTGATTGGGCAATATTCAAGAAATAGCGTTCCTCTATCTTGCGAACTCTAGAGCGACCCTCTAACTTCAAAGGTAACAAAGTATACTTCACACCCTCCTTTTTTAACTTATAAACATTCTCTTTACCTACATATTGGATGTTCACATCGAACTGCCAAGGTCTCCCGAATAGCAGATGACATGCATCCATGTCAACAATATTACAAAAGATTTCATCTTGATACCTCCTTATAGAAAAGGGCATCTTGCACCTCTCCTTTACCTCAATCTTCTCGGTCGCCTAAATCCACCCAATAGTGTATGGGTATGGATGTTTTTCGACAGATAACTGTAACTGTTTAACAACTTCTCTCCCAATTATGTTTCACAACTCCTACTATATACAATCAAGTCAAACACCTTTCCCCAAATTGTGCACCTGGTACGGAACAACTGGTGTCGTTGAGTATTTGTCTCCTGTTTTGGTGCTAACATCATTCGCCTAATCGCATAAGCTAGCTCCACTTCACCATTCTCCTCCTCATCATATTCATCCTCTTCATCAAGCTCACAACACACATCTTCTTCATCATCCCTATTTACAATATAAACACTCTTCATACTAGGACACTCATTAGATCTATGACCAGGTTGATTACGATGATAGCACTTACCCAAGATTGGTCTGGCATACGGGTTATTTTGCTTCTGGATTCCCTTAGACTCCATAGGCTTCTTCCTTTCAGCCTTTCATCCCTCTTGGCATTATCTTCACCAAATTTACTCGACAAATTCTTATTCTTCTTAATACCCACTTTACTGGCAGCATCACTCACGAACCCTCTTCTTCCACTTGTATATCTAGTAATCTGCTCTTGCAACATTAACTCAGTTTGGAGAGCCATATTTTTCGTCTTATTCAAATTTCTCAAAACCGTAACTCCTATTTTGTCCTTAATTTGCAACTTTAACCCGTCTACATATCGTGCAACCTGTTGACCCTCACTCTCTCTCAAGTCATTCCATTCCGTCAACATAAATTCTGCAATGTACTCTGAACAGATCTTGGCCTTTGGCGACATCGTTGATACTGCTGGAACAGTATTTGCTTATAGTTTAGAGGTAAGAAATCGCATTGTAGTAGTTGTTTCATACGAAACCACGTTTTCACCGGATGTCTCCCTTCTTTCTGTCTCCTGGTCTGTAACCTCTCTCACCAGGGAGAAGCTCCACCCTTCAATTTGCAGGCCACCAATCTAACCCGTCGATCTTCTGATATCTTTATGTAGTTGAAGAACCTATCAACATTTGCTAACCAATTTAAGAACTCTTCAATATTAAGACTACCATTAAAATATGGAATATCAACCTTTAAACGGTAATCACCCCTATCTCCTTGATCATACCCATAGTAGTTCCTTTGATACCCTACATCACCACCTCGTCTCTGTGGTTTCCTTATTCTATACATAAACTCATCTTCCTCAGCAAATTCATCATTCGAGATCTGCATAATCCTATTAATAGTTCGGGGTCTGTTAATTGGATTAACATACCTATCTCTTGTCTCAGGCATATTACTGCTAATATTCATCGAGTCAAAGTGCTCAATCAAATCTTCAAAACGCTGTTCTAAGCGTTGGACTCTTTGATCTAAAGCATTGAACTCTGCCCTAGGAACCCATTGATTGGCTCCTTGGACTTCTGCATCCTGAACACCGTAAAAAACACGACCGCCATCCACACCTTAATTGATTGACATCTTCGCAGGAAATTGCTAGGCTCTAATACCAATTTGACGCAGCGAGGAAGTAATCAACAATAAGAAATCAATAACAACAAGTGAATTCCAAAGAACAAAAGGCAACAACAGAAAATCAATAACAACGATTGATTTTAAAGAATAAAAGGTATAAGCCGCCTTAAAAAAAGATTCTTTGAATTAGAACATCCCGAGATTGGTAAGGCCATGACGGAGATTGTACTAGGATTTCAAGGAGAAATTCCTTCTAACTCCCGTAACGGTGTTCCCTATGTGGCAGGAAAGTAAGTAATTTTCATGTTATACTGTCTTCACTGATAATGCTTATTTCTTGATCTTCAACTAATTCAGTTTTAAGGGAAGTTTCATAGACCAAGGCAGTTAAGATAAAATTTAAAAAATAAAAAAAACAAAAAGCTGATAAAGGAAACCAAATATGGAAGATGGCTTTAGCTTTTGAATTGAAATCTTATAATTCTGATCTTTACATAGCAGTAGAATTCTTCGGCTACCACGAGGGGGAAAATTTATGGATTTTCTTGACAAGATAAGAATTGAGAGTATAATTCCTGAATTTAGGCATTTCTAGGAACTCCATATAAGATTTAGGCTTGCTTTGGGACTATAATTTGTTCTGTACATTGTTTTTATCAGTCAAATTATTTATCATGTGTGTTTTGAAATATGCCATATCCTCTCATTGGTGATCCAACTGTATTTATTGTCAACTAGAAAAATCAAACTTTGTCACCATTTGATATTTGATGTGAGATGCGGTATAGTTCCTCAGTTCGAGGATGATAAAGATTTTTGTTTTAGATTGTTTTTCAGATAATGCACGGGTCCATGAGGTTTGAATGATGGCAACTATTTTGGACCACGGTGCTAGGTAGATAGAATAATAAGCAGGGTCCATGCTCCACCAATAATATCAATGGAGAAAGCAAAATAACAATGCATAGAAATTATTTTACATCTACTTCTAGGCTTGGAAGTTTCAACTTCATTATCTATATTGTGGTCTCCACGTCTGCTACACCTACTCCGTGGGCGCTTTTCCTTTCCCTTTTTACTTCCTGTAATTTGGAAGCATCTGGGGGAGCAAGAGAAAATTGGTATGTGGTGCTATCAACTTAATTTCTGTTTACAATATCTTCATGTGACAAGTCTTAATTCAAACTTGTCCATTTTAATCAATTAAAACAAAATATGAGGAAAAGAACCTTTTTTATGTTTGTCCAAATTGATCCTTATATGTTATAAAAATGGTCAATTTTCTTGTTACAATAAAAGTTCTGTGGTTAGGTTCACACTAAACTACTGTTGATTCCTGGCGATCTCCTGCTGCTTGACACAGGGAAAAAGTTGCAGCATGGGACAAGCACTATGTGGGTGATGCTGGAACAACAGGAGGAATTAATGAGAACAATACAGTGATAAGCTGGCATGGTTTGCTTAGCATCCAAATGGCAGGCTACTATATATCAGTTATCAAGGGCGTGTCAACCATCATGGTCTCATGCTCTAGCTGGAATGGAGTCAAAATACATGCTAACCATGAGCTGATTACTGGTTTTCTTAAGAAAACTCTTCGTTTCAGGGTAAGAAGATGTCCTGAAAATCTGACCTGATCTTTCTGATTGTTGTGACACAACCCTAAGATAAACTAGGAATTGGCAAGCAAAGAAATTGACAAGAAATGGACACAACAAGCACATAAGGAGAATGCCAAAACTTGAACATTTGTTGGCATAGGTTTGATTGACCACAAAGTTGCAAAAACTTATTTAGCTGACTTATTAGCTTAATTAGCCACCAATCAGACCAAGGTTAACACTCATTTCTATTAAGTTTGAAGAGAATGATCTAGCAGCTACATGGCTATGTTGTGGACTTCTCTTTTTGCAGAGCTTTGTAATTTCAGATTGGATGGGTCTTGACAGAACCACCTCACCTCCCCACGCTAATTATACATACTCCGTTCAAAACGGAATCGGTGCTGGAATTGACATGGTAAATCATTTATCTTCAAGGTTAATGTTTTTTCAGGTTTTTGGCAATTTGCTGCTAACTTTGACACTTGTTCTAACAATGCTGCAGATAATGGTTCCATATCACTGAATTCATTGACACTCTGACGTACCCAGTAAAGAATAATTTCATCCCCATAAGCCCAATTGATGATGCAGTAAAGAGAATTTTGCGAGTGAAGTCTGTGATGGGTTTATTTGAAAACCCATTTGCTGACCGGCGTCTGGTCAACCAGCTTGGAAGCAAGGTTAGTTATTTGCTAGTTATTTTCTCACCCCCAATATATCTGCTGTGGGTAGAAATGCGGTTGATGTTGCCTATCCATAAAACAGGAGCATAGGGAACTGGCAAAGGAAGCTGTGCGGAAATCTCTTGTGCTGCAGAAATCTGCAAAAGTTATTTTCATTATCACTGTATCAAAAAGTGTGTTTTCAAACAAAAAAGGAGACTTGCTAAGTAGAAATGATTGGTGAGACTCTTTATATTTGAATTCAACCAAATAATATTAATAGAAAATGCAAATCTAGATCAAGGATTCCATTGTTTGCTGGAATTGAATGAATTGATTGTGTAGATGGTTTATAGACATTATTTTCACAATGAATATAGTCGTTAAAAGTGTCACAAATGATAATTTCTTGGTAACTGGATGAAAAATAGTCTTTCTAACAATGTAAGGAACCTGACTAGAATTAGGTGAATAGAAAGTCTAGTTATTTAGTAATTAAACCAATTAAAATTAGTGCAAATGCAAACCAATATGAATTAGTTATTTCGTTGATGGAACTAAACACATTTACAGTTTTAATTGCATTTACACTTATTTATTTTAATTAATATATTAGGTAATTTAGCGACAAATGTTAATTTCGTAATTACTGTCTTAAAAAGTGTGTTTGGAACCAAAAGGGAAGCCTTACGAAGGAGAAATGATGGGTGAGACTCCTTATTTTTTAATTTAACCAAATAATATCAATAAGAAATGCTAATCAAAATCAAGGACTCCATTATTGGTTGGAATTGAATAAATTCATGGTTTTGATAGTTCGTAGACATTGTTTTCACAATGAATATAGTTGTTACAAAGGACACAAAAGATAACTTCATGGTCATTGCATGAAAAATTGTCCATGCAAGAAAAAGTGGAGCCTGATTGGCTTAACAAGATTAGAAAGTCTATTATTTCGGAATTAAACCATTTAACATTAGTAAGAAATGCAAACAATGATGAATGACACCTTTGGTCGATAGAAGTAAACACACTTGTTTATTTTAATTAATATACTCGGTAGTTTAGCCACAAAAGTTAATTTCATGATCACTGTATCAAAAAGTGTGTTTGGAAACAAAAGAAGAGCCTTGCTAACTAGAAATGATGGGTGAGACTCCTTATTTGGGAATTCAACCAAATAATATCAATAAGAAATGGTAATCGAGATCAAAGACTCCATTATTGGTTGGAATTGAATAAATTCATGGTATTGATGGTACATGGACATTGTTTTCACAATGAATATAGTTGTTACAAAGGACACAAAAGATAACTTCATGGTCCTAGCATGAGAAATTGTCCATGCAAGAAAAAATGGAGCCTGATTGACATAATGATATTAGAAAGTCTATTATGTAGCAATTAAACTATTTAACATTGGTACGAAATGCAAACAAAGATAAATGACACCTTTGGTTGATAGAAGTAAACACACTTGTTTGTTTTAATTAATATACTCAGTAGTTTAGTCACAAAAATTAATTTCATGATCACTATAACAAAAAGTGTGTTTGCAAACAAAAAAAGGAGGCTTGCTAACTAGAAATGATGAGTGAGATTCCTTATTTGGCAATTGAACAAAATAATATCAATAAGAAATGGTAATCAAGATCAAGGACACCATTATTGGTTGGAATTGAATAAATTCATGATATTGATACTATGTGGACATTGTTTTCACAATGAATATAGTTGTTACATAGGACACAAAAGATAACTTCATGGTCATTGCATGAAAAATTGTCCATGCAAGAAAAAGTGGAGCCTGATTGGCTTAACGAGATTAGAAAGTCTATTATTTAGCAAATAAACCATTTAACATTAGTACAAAATGCAAACAAAGATGGATGACCCCTTTGGTTGATAGAAGTAAATATACTTGTTTGTTTTAATTAATATAGTTTAGCCACAAAAGTTAATTTCATGATCACCGTAACAAAAAGTGTGTTTGCAAACAAAAGTGGAGGCTTGCTAACTAGAAATGATGGGTGAGACTCCTTAATTGGGAATTCAACCAAATAATATCAATAAGAAATGGTAATCAAGATCAAGGACACCATTATTGGTTGGAATTGAATAAATTCATGGTAATGATGGTACGTGGACATTGTTTTCACAATGAATATAGTCGTTAAAAGAGTTAGAAATGATAATAGTCTTTCTAATAAAGTGAGGAGCCTGACTAGAAGGAGGTGAATAGAAAGTCTCGTTATTTAGTAATTAAACCACTTAAAATTAGTGCCAAATGCAAATCAACATGAATTAGTTCTTTGGTTGATGGAAGTAAACACGTTTGCAGTCTTAATTGCATTTAGACTTGTTTGTTTTAATTAATATACTAGGTAGTGTATCGACAAATGTTAATTTTGTAATTACAGTCTTAAAAAGTCTATTTGGAAGCGAAAGGGGAGGGTTACGATCCAGAAATAATGGGTGAGACTCCTTATTTTGGATTTCAATGAAATAATATCAATAAGAAATGTTAATCAATATCAAAGACTCCATTATTGGTTGGAGTTAAATAAATTCATGGTATTGATGGTATGTGGACATTGTTTTCACAATGAATATAGTTGTTACAAAGGACACAAATGATAACATTATGGTCATTGCACGAAAAATTATCTATGCAAGAAAAAGTGGAGGCTGATTGGCTTAACAAGATTAGAAATGTATTATTTAAGAATTAAACCATTTAATATTAGTACGAAATGCAAACAAAGATGAATGACACCTTTGACTGATAGAAGTAAACACACTTGTTCGTTTTAATTAATATACTCAGTAGTTTAGCCGCAAAGGTTATTTTCATGATCACTATATCAAAAAGTGTGTTTGCAAACTAAAGTGGAGACTTGCTAACTAGAAATGATGGGTGAGACTCTTTATTTTCGAATTCAACCAATTAATATCAATAAGAAATGTAAATCTAGATCAAGGACTCCATTGTTTGTTGGAATTGAATGAATTGATTGTATAGATGGTTCATGGACATTATTTTCGCAAAGAATATAGTCATTAAAAGAGTCACAAATGATAATTTCATGGTAATTGGATGAAAAATAGTCTTTCTAACAATGTAAGCAGCCTAACTAGAATTAGATCAATAGAAAGTCTAGTTAATTAGTAATTAAACCAGTTAAAATTAGTGCAAAATGCAAACCAACATGAATTAGTTGTTTCGTTGATGGAACGAAACACATTTACAGTTTTAATTGCATTTACATTTGTTTATTTTAATTAATATTCTAGGTAATTTAGTGACAAATGTTAATTTTTTAATTACTGTCTTAAAAAGTGTGTTTGGAACCAAAAAGGGAGCATTACAGAGGGAGAAATGATGGGTGTGACTCCTTATTTTTTAATTCAACCAAATAATATCAATAACAAATGTTAATGAAGAACAAGGTCTCCATTATTGGTTGGAATTGACTAAATTCATGGTATTGATAGTTCATGGACATTGTTTTCACAAAGAATATAGTTGTTACAAAGGACACATAAGATAATTTCAGGGTCATTGCATGAAAAATTGTCCATGCAAGAAAAAGTGGAGCTTGATTGGCTTAACAAGATTAGAAAGCCTATTATTTAGCAATTAAACCATTTAACATTAGCACAAAATGCAAACAAAGATGAATGACACCTTTAGCTGATAGAAGTAAACACACTTGTTTCTTTTAATTAATATACTCTGTAGTTTAGCCACAAAAGTTAATTTCATGATCACTGTATCAAAAAGTGTGTTTAGAAATAAAAGAGGAGCCATGCTAACTAGAAATGATAGGTGAGACTCCTTATTTAGGAATTCAATCAAATAATATCAATAAGAAAAGGTAATCAAATCAAGGACTCCATTATTGGTTGAAATTGAATAAATTCATGGTATTGATGGTACGTGGACATTGTTTTCACAATGAATATAGTTGTTACAAAGGACACAAAAGATAACTTCATGGTCATTGCATGGAAAATTGTCCTTGCAAGAAAAAGTGGAGCCTGATTGACATAACGATAATAGAAAGTCTATTATTTAGCAATTAAACCATTTAATATTAGTATGAAATGCAAACAAAGATGAATGACCCATTTGGTTGATAGAAGTAAGCACACTTGTTTGTTTTACTTAATATACTCGGTAGTTTAGCTACAAAAGTTAATTTCGTGATTACTGTAACAAAAAGTGTGTTTGCAAACAAAAGAGGAGGCTTGCTAACTAGAAATGATGGGTGAGACTCCTTATTTGGGAATTCAACCAAATAATATCAATAAGAAAAGGTAGTCAAGATCAAAGACCCCATTATTGGTTGGAATTGAATATATTCATGGTATTGATGGTACGTGGACATTGTCTTCACAATGAATATAGTTATGTCAAAGAACACAAAAGATAACTTCATGGTCTTTGCATGAAAAATTGTCCATGCAAGAAAAAGTGGAGCCTGATTGGCTTAACGAGATATGAAAGTCTATTATTTAGCAATTAAACCATTAAACATTAGTACAAAATGCAAACATAGATGGATGACCCCTTTGGTTGATAGAAGTAAATATACTTGGTTGTTTTAATTAATATACTCGGTAGTTTAGCCAGAAAAGTTAATTTCATGATCACTGTAACAAAAAGTGTGTTTGTAAACAAAAGAGGAGGCTTGCTAACTAGAAATGATGGGTGAGACTCTTTATTTGGGAATTCAAACAAATAATATTAATAAGAAATGGTAATCAAGATCAAGGACTGCATTACTGGTTGGATTTGAATAAATTCATGGTATTGATGGTACGGGGACATTGTTTTCACAATGAATATAGATGTTATAAAGGACGCAAAAGATAACTTCATGGTCATTGCATGAAAAATTATCCATGCAAGAAAAAGTGGAGTGTGATTGGCTTAACAAGTTTAGAAAGTCTATTATTTAGCAATTAAACCATTTAACATTAGTACGAAATACAAACAAATATGAATGACCCCTTTGGTTGATAGAAGTATATATACTTGTTTGTTTTAATTAATATACTCGGTAGTTTAGCCATAAAAGTTAATTTCATGATCACTGTAACAAAAAGTGTGTTTGCAAACAAAAGAGGAGACTTGCTAACTAGAAATGATGGGTGAGACCCCTTATTTGGGAATTCAACCAAATAATATCAATAAGAAATGGTAATCAAGATCAAGGACCCCATTATTGGCCAGAATTGAATAAATTCATGATATTGATGTTACGTGGACATTGTTTTCACAATGAATATAGTTATTACAAAGAACACAAAAGATAACTTCACGGTCATTGCATGAAAAATTGTCCATGCGAGAGAAAGTGGAGCCTGATTGGCTTAACGAGATTAGAAAGTATATTATTTTTCAATTCAACCATTTAACATTAGTACGAAATGCAAACAAAGATGAATGACCCTTTTGGTTGATAGAAGTAAATATACTTGTTTGTTTTAATTAATGTACTAGGTAGCTTAGTCACAAAAGTTAATTTCATGATCACTATATCAAAAGGTGTGTTTACAAACAAAAGTGGACACTTGCTAACTAGAAATGATGGGCGAGACTCATTATTTTGGAATTCAACCAATCAATATCAATAAAAAAAGTGAATCAAGGTCATGGACTCGATTGTTTACTGGAATTGAATGAATTCATTGTATAGATGGTTCATGGGCATTGTTTTCACAATGAATATAGTCTTTAAAAAAGTCATAAATGATAATTTCATGTAAATTAGAAGAAAAATAGTCTTTCTAATAAAGTGAGGAGCTTGACTCTGAGGTGAATAGAAAGTGTTGTTATTTAGTAATTAAACCACTTAAAATTAGTGCTAAATGCAAACCAACATGAATTAGTACTTCGGTTGATGGAAGTAAACACGTTTACAGTTTTAATTGCATTTAGACTTGTTTGTTTTAATTAATATGCTAGGTAATTTAGCGACAAATGTTAATTTTGTAATTACTATCTTAATAAGTCTATTTTGAAGCAAAAGGGGAGCATTATAGAGGGAGAAATGATGGGTGAGACTCCTTATTTTTTAATTCAACCAAAAAATATCAATAAGAAATGGTAATCAATATCAAGGACTCCATTTCTGGTGAATTGACTAGATTCATGGTATTGATAGTTCGTGGACATTGTTTTCACAATGAATATAGTTGTTACAAAGGACACAAAAGATAACTTCATGGTCATTGCATGGAAAATTGTCCATGCAAGAAAAAGTGGAGCCTGATTGACACAACGAGAATAGAAAGTCTATTATTTATCAATTAAACCATTTAATATTAGTATGAAATACAAACAAAGATGAATGACCCATTTGGTTGATAGAAGTAAGCACACTTGTTTGTTTTACGTAATATACTCGGTAGTTTAGTTACAAAAGTTAATTTCATGATTACTGTAACAAAAAGTGTGTTTGCAAACAAAAGAGGAGACTTGCTAACTAGAAATGATGGGTGAGACTCTTTATTTGGGAATTCAACCAAATAATATCAATAAGAAATGGTAATCAAGATCAAAGACCCCATTATTGGTTGGAATTGAATATATTCATGGTATTGAAGGTACGTGGACATTGGTTTCACAATGAATATAGTTATTACAAAGAACGCAAAAGATAACTTCACGGTCATTGCATGAAAAATTGTCCATGCGAGAGAAAGTGGAGCCTGATTGGCTTAACGAGATTAGAAAGTATATTATTTAGCAATTCAACCATTTAACATTAGTACGAAATGCAAACAAAGATGAATGACCCCTTTGGTTGATAGAAGTATATATACTTGTTTGTTTTAATTAATATACTCAGGAGTTTAGCCGCAAAAGTTAATTTCATGATCACTGTAACAAAAATTGTGTTTGCAAAGGAAAGAGGAGGCTTGCTAACTAGAAATGATGGGTGAAACTCCTTATTTGGGAATTCAACCAAATAATAACAATAAGAAATGGTAATCAAGATCAAGGACCCCATTATTGGTCGGAATTGAATAAATTCATGGTATTGATGGTACGTGGACATTGTTTTCACAATGAATATAGTTATTACAAAGAACGCAAAAGATAACTTCACGGTCATTGCATGAAAAATTGTCCATGCGAGAGAAAGTGGAGCCTGATTGGCTTAACGAGATTAGAAAGTATATTATTTAGCAATTCAACCATTTAACATTAGTACGAAATGCAAAGAAAGATGAATGACCCCTTTGGTTGATAGAAGTAAATATACTTGTTTGTTTTAATTAATGTACTAGGTAGCTTAGCAACAAAAGTTAATTTCATGATCACTATATCAAAAAGTGTGTTTGCAAACAAAAGTGGACACTTGCTAACTAGAAATGATGGGCGAGACTCATTATTTTGGAATTCAACCGATTAATATCAATAAAAAAAGCGAATCAATGTCGTGGACTCGATTGTTTACTGGAATTGAATGAATTCATTGTATAGATGGTTCATGGGCATTGTTTTCACAATGAATATAGTCGTTAAAAAAGTCATAAATGATAATTTCATGTAAATTGGATGAAAAATAGTCTTTCTAATAAAGTGAGGAGCTTGACTCGAATGAGGTGAATAGAAAGTGTTGTTATTTAGTAATTAAACCACTTAAAATTAGTGCTAAATGAAAACCAACATGAATTAGTTCTTTGGTTGATGGAAGTAAACACGTTTACAGTCTTAATTGCATTTAGACTTGTTTGTTTTAATTAATATGCTAGGTAGTTTAGCGACAAATGTTAATTTTCTAATTACTATCTTAAAAAGTCTATTTTGAAGCAAAAGGGGAGTGTTATAGAGGGAGAAATGATGGGTGAGACTCCTTATGTTGTAATTCGACCAAATAATATCAATAAGAAATGATAATCAATATCAAGGATTCCATTTTTGGTTGGAATTGTCTAAATTCATGGTATTGATAGTTCGTGGACATTGTTTTCACAATGAATATAGTTGTTACAAAGGACACAAAAGATAACTTCATGGTCATTGCATGGAAAATTGTCCATGCAAGAAAAAGTGGAGCCTGATTGACATAACGAGAATAGAAAGTCTATTATTTATCAATTAAACCATTTAATATTAGTATGAAATACAAACAAAGATGAATGACCCATTTGGTTGATAGAAGTAAGCACACTTGTTTGTTTTACGTAATATACTCGGTAGTTTAGTTACAAAAGTTAATTTCATGATTACTGTAACAAAAAGTGTGTTTGCAAACAAAAGAGGAGACTTGCTAACTAGAAATGATGGGTGAGACTCTTTATTTGGGAATTCAACCAAATAATATCAATAAGAAATGGTAATCAAGATCAAAGACCCCATTATTGGTTGGAATTGAATATATTCATGGTATTGATGGTACGTGGACATTGTCTTCACAATGAATATAGTTATTACGAAGGACATATAAGATAATTTCATGGTCATTGCATGAAAAATTGTCCATGCAAGAAAAAGTGGAGCTTGATTGGCTTAACAAGATTAGAAAGTCTATTATTTAGCAATTAAACCATTTAACATTAGTACGAAATACAAACAAATATAAATGACCCATTTGGTTGATAGAAGTATATATACTTGTTTGTTTTAATTAATATACTCGGTAGTTTCGCGACAAAAGTTAATTTCATGATCACTGTAACAAAAGTGTGTTTGCAAACAAAAGAGGAGGCTTGCTAACTGGAAATGATGGGTGAGACTCCTTATTTGGGAATTCAACCAAATAATATCAATAAGAAATGGTAATCAAGATCAACGACCCCATTATTGGTCGGAATTGAATAAATTCATGGTATTGATGGTACGTGGACATTGGTTTCACAATGAATATAGTTATTACAAAGAACGCAAAAGATAACTTCACGGTCATTGCATGAAAAATTGTCCATGCGAGAGAAAGTGGAGCCTGATTGGCTTAACGAGATTAGAAAGTATATTATTTAGCAATTCAACCATTTAACATTAGTACGAAATGCAAACAAAGATGAATGACCCCTTTGGTTGATAGAAGTATATATACTTGTTTGTTTTAATTAATATACTCAGGAGTTTAGCCGCAAAAGTTAATTTCATGATCACTGTAACAAAAATTGTGTTTGCAAACAAAAGAGGAGGCTTGCTAACTAGAAATGATGGGTGAAACTCCTTATTTGGGAATTCAACCAAATAATAACAATAAGAAATGGTAATCAAGATCAAGGACCCCATTATTGGTCGGAATTGAATAAATTCATGGTATTGATGGTACGTGGACATTGTTTTCACAATGAATATAGTTATTACAAAGAACGCAAAAGATAACTTCACGGTCATTGCATGAAAAATTGTCCATGCGAGAGAAAGTGGAGCCTGATTGGCTTAACGAGATTAGAAAGTATATTATTTAGCAATTCAACCATTTAACATTAGTACGAAATGCAAAGAAAGATGAATGACCCCTTTGGTTGATAGAAGTAAATATACTTGTTTGTTTTAATTAATGTACTAGGTAGCTTAGCAACAAAAGTTAATTTCATGATCACTATATCAAAAAGTGTGTTTGCAAACAAAAGTGGACACTTGCTAACTAGAAATGATGGGCGAGACTCATTATTTTGGAAATCAAACGATTAATATCAATAAAAAAAGCAAATCAATGTCGTGGACTCGATTGTTTACTGGAATTGAATGAATTCATTGTATAGATGGTTCATGGGCATTGTTTTCACAATGAATATAGTCGTTAAAAAAGTCATAAATGATAATTTCATGTAAATTGGATGAAAAATAGTCTTTCTAATAAAGTGAGGAGCTTGACTCGAATGAGGTGAATAGAAAGTGTTGTTATTTAGTAATTAAACCACTTAAAATTAGTGCTAAATGAAAACCAACATGAATTAGTTCTTTGGTTGATGGAAGTAAACACGTTTACAATCTTAATTGCATTTAGACTTGTTTGTTTTAATTAATATGCTAGGTAGTTTAGCGACAAATGTTAATTTTCTAATTACTATCTTAAAAAGTCTATTTTGAAGCAAAAGGGGAGTGTTATAGAGGGAGAAATGATGGGTGAGACTCCTTATGTTTTAATTCGACCAAATAATATCAATAAGAAATGGTAATCAATATCAAGGACTCCATTTTTGGTTGGAATTGTCTAAATTCATGGTATTGATAGTTCGTGGACATTGTTTTCACAATGAATATAGTTGTTACAAAGGACACAAAAGATAACTTCATAGTCATTGCATGGAAAATTGTCCATACAAGAAAAAGTGGAGCCTGATTCACATAACGAGAATAGAAAGTCTATTATTTATCACTTAAACCATTTAATATTAGTATGAAATACAAACAAAGATGAATGACCCATTTGGTTGATAGAAGTAAGCACACTTGTTTGTTTTACTTAATATACTCATTAGTTTAGCTACAAAAGTTAATTTCGTGATTACTGTAACAAAAAGTGTGTTTGCAAACAAAAGAGGAGGCTTGCTAACTAGAAATGATGGGTGAAACTCCTTATTTGGGAATTCAACCAAATAATATCAATAAGAAATGGTAGTCAAGATTAAAGACCCCATTATTGGTTGGAATTGAATATATTCATGGTATTGATGGTACGTGGACATTATCTTCACAATGAATATAGTTGTTTCAAAGGACACAAAAGATAACTTCATGGTCATTGCATGAAAAATTGTCCATGCAAGAAAAAGTAGAGTGTGATTGGCTAACAAGATTAGAAAGTCAATTATTTAGCAATTAAACCATTTAACATCAGTACGAAATACAAACAAATATGAATGACCCCTTTGGTTGATAGAAGTATATATACTTGTTTGTTTTAATTAATATACTCGGTAGTTTAGCCATAAAAGTTAATTTCATGATCACTGTAACAAAAAGTGTGTTTGCAAACAAAAGAGGAGGCTTGCTAAATAGAAATGATGGGTGAGACTCCTTATTTGGGAATTCAACCAAACAATATCAATAAGAAATGGTAATCAAGATCAAGGACCCCATTATTGGTCGGAATTGAATAAATTCATGGTATTGATGGTACGTGGACATTGTTTTCACAATGAATATAGTTATTACAAAGAACGCAAAAGATAACTTCACGGTCATTGCATGAAAAATTGTCCATGCGAGAGAAAGTGGAGCCTGATTGGCTTAATGAGATTAGAAAGTATATTATTTAGCAATTCAACCATTTAACATTAGTACGAAATGCAAAGAAAGATGAATGACCCCTTTGGTTGATAGAAGTAAATATACTTGTTTGTTTTAATTAATGTACTAGGTAGCTTAGCAACAAAAGTTAATTTCATGATCACTATATCAAAAAGTGTGTTTGCAAACAAAAGTGGACACTTGCTAACTAGAAATGATGGGCAAGACTCATTATTTTGGAATTCAACCGATTAATATCAATAAAAAAAGCGAATCAATGTCGTGGACTCGATTGTTTACTGGAATTGAATGAATTCATTGTATAGATGGTTCATGGGCATTGTTTTCACAATGAATATAGTCGTTAAAAAAGTCATAAATGATAATTTCATGTAAATTGGATGAAAAATAGTCTTTCTAATAAAGTGAGGAGCTTGACTCGAATGAGGTGAATAGAAAGTGTTGTTATTTAGTAATTAAACCACTTAAAATTAGTGCTAAATGAAAACCAACATGAATTAGTTCTTTGGTTGATGGAAGTAAACACGTTTACAGTCTTAATTGCATTTAGACTTGTTTGTTTTAATTAATATGCTAGGTAGTTTAGCGACAAATGTTAATTTTCTAATTACTATCTTAAAAAGTCTATTTTGAAGCAAAAGGGGAGTGTTATAGAGGGAGAAATGATGGGTGAGACTCCTTATGTTGTAATTCGACCAAATAATATCAATAAGAAATGATAATCAATATCAAGGATTCCATTTTTGGTTGGAATTGTCTAAATTCATGGTATTGATAGTTCGTGGACATTGTTTTCACAATGAATATAGTTGTTACAAAGGACACAAAAGATAACTTCATAGTCATTGCATGGAAAATTGTCCATACAAGAAAAAGTGGAGCCTGATTCACATAACGAGAATAGAAAGTCTATTATTTATCACTTAAACCATTTAATATTAGTATGAAATACAAACAAAGATGAATGACCCTTTGGTTGATAGAAGTAAGCACACTTGTTTGTTTTACTTAATATACTCGTTAGTTTAGCTACAAAAGTTAATTTCGTGATTACTGTAACAAAAAGTGTGTTTGCAAACAAAAGAGGAGGCTTGCTAACTAGAAATGATGGGTGAAACTCATTATTTGGGAATTCAACCAAATAATATCAATAAGAAATGGTAGTCAAGATTAAAGACCCTATTATTGGTTGGAATTGAATATATTCATGGTATTGATGGTACGTGGACATTATCTTCACAATGAATATAGTTGTTTCAAAGGACACAAAAGATAACTTCATGGTCATTGCATGAAAAATTGTCCATGCAAGAAAAAGTAGAGTGTGATTGGCTAACAAGATTAGAAAGTCAATTATTTAGCAATTAAACCATTTAACATCAGTACGAAATACAAACAAATATGAATGACCCCTTTGGTTGATAGAAGTATATATACTTGTTTGTTTTAATTAATATACTCGGTAGTTTAGCCATAAAAGTTAATTTCATGATCACTGTAACAAAAAGTGTGTTTGCAAACAAAAGAGGAGGCTTGCTAAATAGAAATGATGGGTGAGACTCCTTATTTGGGAATTCAACCAAATAATATCAATAAGAAATGGTAATCAAGATCAAGGACCCCATTATTGGTCGGAATTGAATAAATTCATGGTATTGATGGTACGTGGACATTGTTTTCACAATGAATATAGTTGTTACAAAGGACACAAAAGATAACTTCATGGTAATTGCATGGAAAATTGTCCATGCAAGAAAAAGTGGAACCTGATTGACATAACGATAATAGAAAGTCCATTATTTATCAATTAAACCATTTAATATTAGTATGAAATACAAACAAAGATGAATGACCCATTTGGTTGATAGAAGTATATATACTTGTTTGTTTTAATTAATATACTAGGTAGTTTAGCTACAAAAGTTAATTTCATGATCACTGTATCAAAAAGTGTGTTTGCAAACAAAAGAGGAGGCTTGCTAAATAGAAATGATGGGTGAAACTCCTTATTTGGGAATTCAACCAAATAATATCAATAAGAAATGGTAGTCAAGATTAAAGACCCCATTATTGGTTGGAATTGAATAAATTCATGGTATTGATGGTACGTGGACATTGTTTTCACAATGAATATAGTTGTTGCAAAGGACACAAAAGATAACTTCATGGTCATTGCATGAAAAATTGTCCATGCAAGAAAAAGTGGATCCTAATTGGCTTAACGAGATTAGAAAGTCTATTATTTAGCAATAAAACCATTTATCATTAGTACAAAAAGCAAACAAAGATGGATCACCCCTTTGGTTGATAGAAGTAAATATACTTGTTTGTTTTAATTAATATACTAGGTAGTTTAGCTACAAAAGTTAATTTCATGATCACTGTATCAAAAAGTGTGTTTGCAAACAAAAGTGGAGACTTGCTATGTAGAAATGATGGACGAGAATCTTTATTTTGGAATTCAACTAATTAATATCAATAAAAAATGTGAATCAGGTTCATAGACTCGATTGTTTGCTGGAATTGAATGAATTCATTGTGTAGATGGTTCATGCGCATTGTTTTCACAATGAATATAGTCGTTGAAAAAGTCATAAATGATAATTTCATGGTAATTGGATGAAAATAGGTCTTTCTAACAATGTAAGGAGCCTGACTAGATTTAGGTCAATAGAAAGTCTAGTTATTTAGTAATTAAACCAGTTAAAAGTAGTGTAAAATGCAAACTAACATGAATTAGTTCTTTCGTTGATGGAACTAAACACATTTACAGTTTTAATTGGATTTACACTTGTTTATCTTAATTAATATACTAGGTAATTTAGCGACAAATGTTAATTTTGTAATTACTATCTTAAAAAGTCTATTTGGAAGCAAAAGGGGAGCGTTACGAGCCAGAAATGATGGGTGAGACTCCTTATTTTGGATTTCAACGAAATAATATCAATAAGAAATATTAATCAATATCAAAGACTCCATTATTGGTTGGAGCTGAATAAATTCATGGTATTGATGGTATATGGACGTTGTTTTCACAATGAATATAGTTGTCACAAAGGACACAAACGATAACATTATGGTCATTGTAGGAAAAATTGTCCATGCAAGAAAAAGTGAAGCCTAATTGGCTTAACAAGATTAGAAAGTCTATTATTTAAGAATTAAACCATTTAACATTAGTTCGAAAGACAAACAAATATGAATGACCCCTTTGGTTGACAGAAGTAAACACACTCGTTTGTTTTAATTAATATGCTCTGTAGTTTAGCCGTAAAAGTTATTTTCATGATCACTGTATCAAAAAGTGTGTTTGCAAACAACAGGGGAGACTTGCTAACTAGAAATGATGGGTGAGACTCTTTATTTTTGAATTCAACCAATTAATATCAATAAGAAATGCAAATCTAGGTCAAGGAATCCATTGTTTGCTGGAATTGAATGTGTTGATTGTCTAGATGGTTGATGGGCATTATTTTCACAAAGAATATAGTCGTTAAGAGAGTCACAAATGATAATTTCATGGTAATTGGATGAAAATAGGTCTTTCTAACAATGTAAGGAGCCTGACTAGAATTAGGTCAATAGAAAGTCTAGTTATTTAGTAATTAAACCAGTTAAAATTAGTGCAAAATGCAAACTAACATGAATTAATTCTTTCGTTGATGGAACTAAACACATTTACAGTTTTTATTGTATTTACACTTGTTTATCTTAATTAATATACTAGGTAATTTAGCGACAAACGTTAATTTTGGACTTACTGTCTTAAAAAGTGTGTTTGGAACCAAAAGGGGAGCGTTACAGAGGGAGAAATGATGGGTGACACTCCTTATTTTTTAATTCAACCAAATAATATCAATAAGAAATGTTAATCAAAATCAAGGACTCCATTATTAGTTGGAATTTCATAAATTCATGGTATTGATAGTTCATGGACATTGTATTCACAATGAATATAGTTGTTACAAAGGACACAAAAGATAACTTCATGGTCATTGCATGAAAAATTGTCCATTCAAGAAAAAGTGGAGCCTGATTAGCTTAACGAGATTAGAAAGTCTATTACTTAGGTATTAAACCATTTAACATTAGTACGAAATGCAAACAAAGATGAATGACACCTTTGGTTGATAGAAGTAAACACACTTGTTTGTTTTAATTAATATACTTTGTAGTTTAGCCACAAAAGTTAATTTCAATATCATTGTAACAAAAAGTATGTTTGCAAACAAAAGAGGAGGCTTGCTAACTAGAAATGATGGGCGAGACTCCTTATTTGGGAATTCAATGAAATGGTAATCAAGATCGAGGACTCCATTATTGGTTGGAATTGAATAAATTCATGGTATTGATGGTACGTGGACATTATTTTCACAATGAATATAGTTATTACGAAGGACACAAAAGATAACTTCATGGTCATTTAATGAAAAATTGTCCATGTAAGAAAAAGTGGAGCCTGATTGACATAATGAGATTAGAACGTCTATTATTTAGCAATTAAACCATTTATCATTAGTACGAAATGCAAACAAAGATGAATGACCACTTTGGTTGATATAAGTAAATATACTTGTTCATTTTAATTAATGTACTAGGTAGCTTAGCCACAAAAGTTAATTTCATGATCACTATATCAAAAATTGTTTTTGCAAACAAAAGTGGACACTTGCTAACTAGAAATGATGGGCGAGACTCATTATTTTGGAATTCAACCAATTAATATAAATAAAAAAATCGAATCAAGGTCATGAACTCAATTGTTTGCTGGAATTTAATGAATTCATTGTATAGATGGTTCATGGGCATTGTTTTCATAATGAATATAGTCGTTAAAAAAGTCATAAATGATAATTTCATGGTAATTGGATGAAAAATAGTCTTTCTAATAAAGTGAGGAGCTTGACTAGATTGAGGTGAGTAGAAAGTCTCGTTATTAGTAATTAAACCACTTAAAATTAGTGCTAAATGCAAACCAACATGAATTAGTTCTTTGGTTGATGGAAGTAAACACGTTTACAGTCTTAATTGCATTTAGACTTGTTTGTTTTAATTAATATACTAGGTAGTTTAGCGACAAATGTTAATTTTGTAATTACTGTCTTAAAAAGTCTATTTGGAAGCAAAAGGGGAGCGGTACAAGCCAGAAATGATGGGTGAGACTCCTTATTTTGGATTTCAATGAAATAATATCAATAACAAATGGTAATCAATATAAAAGACTCCATTATTGGGTGGAGTTGAATAAATTCAAGGTATTGATGGTATGTGGACGTTGTTTTCACAATGAATATAGTTATTACAAAGGACACAAACGATAATATTATGGTCATTGCATGAAAAATTGTCCATGCAAGAAAAAGTGGAGCCTGATTGGCTTAACAAGATTAGAAACTCTATTATTTAAGAATGAAACCATTTAACATTAGTACGAAAGGCAAACAAATATGAATGACCCCTTTGGTTGACAAAACTAAACACACTTGTTTGTTTTAATTAATTTGATCAGTTGTTTACCCGCAAAAGTTATTTTCATGATCACTGTATCAAAAAGTGTGTTTGCAAACAAAAGTGAAGACTTGCTAACCAGAAATGATGGGTAGGACTCTTTATTTTTGAATGCAACCAATTAATATCAATAAGAAATGCAAATCTAGATCAAGGACTCCATTGTTTGCTGGAATTGAATGAGTTGATTGTCTAGATTTCTCATGGACATTAATTTCACAAAGAATATAGTCGTTAAAAGAGTCACAAATGATAATTTCATGGTAATTGGATGAAAAATAGTCTTTTTAACAATGTAAGGAGCCTGACCAGAATTAGGTCAATAGAAAGTCTAGTTATTCAGTAATTAAACCAGTTAAAATTAGTACAAAATGCAAACCAACATGAATTATTTCTTTCGTTGATGGAACTAAACACATTTATAGTTTTAATTGCATTTAGACTTGCTTATTTTAATTAATAGACTAGGTAATTTAGCGACAAATGTTAATTTCGTAATTACTGTCTTAAAAAGTATATTTGGAACCAAAAGGGGAGTGTTACAGAGGGAGAAATGATGGGTGAGACTCCTTATTTTTTAATTCAACCAAATAATATCAAAAAGAAATGTTAATCAAGATCAAGGACTACATTATTGGTTGGAATTGACTAAATTCATGGTATTGATAATTCGTGGACATTGTTTTCAAAATGAATATTATTGTTACAAAGGACACAAAAGATAGCTTCATGGTCATTGCATGAAAAATTGCCCATGCAAGAAAAAGTGGAGCCTGATTGGCTTAATGACATTAGAATGTCTATTATTTAGCAAATAAACCATTTAACATTAGTATGAAATGCAAACAAAGATGAATGACCCGTTTGGTTGATAGAAGTAAATATACTTGTTTGTTTTAATTAATATACTAGGTATTTTAGCCACAATAGTTAATTTCATGATCACTATGCAAAAAGTGTATTTGCAAACAAAAGTGGACACTTGCTAACTAGAAATGATGGGCGAGACTCTTTATTTTGGAATTCAACCAATTAATATCAATAACAAATGCGAATGAAGGTCATGGACTCAATTGTTTGCTGGAATTTAATGAATTCATTGTATAGATGGTTCATGGGCATTGTTTTCACAATGAATATAGTCGTTAAAAGAGTAACAAATGATAATTTCATGTTAATTGGATCAGAAATAGTCTTTCTAACAATGTAAGGAGCCTGACTAGAATTAGGTCAATAGAAAGTCTAGTTATTTAGTAATTAAACCAGTTAAAATTTGTGCAAAATGCAAACCAACAAGAATTAGTTCTTTCATTGATGGAACTAAACACATTTACAGTTTTAATTGCATTTACACTTGTTTATTTTAATTAATATACTAGGTAATTTAGCGACAAATGTTAATTTCGTAATTACTGTCATAAAAAGAGTGTTTGGAACCAAAAGGGGAGCATTACAGAGGGAGAAATGATGGGTGAGACTCCTTATTTTTTAATTCAACCAAATAATAACAATATAAAATGTTAATCAATATCAAGGACTCCATTATTGCTTGGAATTGAATAAATTCATGGTATTGATAGTTCGTGGACATTGTTTTCAAAATGAATATTATTGTTACAAAGGACACAAAAGATAGCTTCATGGTCATTGCATGAAAAATTGCCCATGCAAGAAAAAGTGGAGCCTGATTGGCTTAACGACATTAGAAAGTCTATTATTTAGCAATTAAACCATTTAACATTAGTATGAAATGCAAACAAAGATGAATGACCCGTTTGGTTGATAGAAGTAAATATACTTGTTTGTTTTAATTAATATACTAGGTAGTTTAGCCACAAAAGTTAATTTCATGATCACTATATCAAAAAGTGTGTTTGCAAACAAAAGTGGACACTTGCTAACTAGAAATGATGGGCGAGACTCTTTATTTTGGAATTCAACCAATTATTATCAATAAAAAATGCGAATCAAGGTCCTGGACTCAATTGTTTGCTAGAATTCAATGAATTTATTGTATAGATGGTTCATGGGCATTGTTATCACAATGAATATAGTCGTTAAAAGAGACACAAATGATAATTTCATGGTAATTGGATGAAAAATAGTCTTTCTAACAATGTAAGGAGCCTGACTAGAATTAGGTCAATAGAAAGTCTAGTTATTTAGTAATTAAACCAGTTAAAATTAGTGTAAAATGCAAACTAACATGAATTAGTTCTTTCGTTGATGGAACTAAACATATTTACAGTTTTAATTGCATTTACACTTGTTTATTTTAATTAATATACTAGGCAATTTAGTGACAAATGTTAATTTCGTAATTACTGTCTGAAAAAGTGTATGTGGAACCAAAAGGGGAGCGTTACAGAGGGACAAATGATGGGTGAGACTCCTTATGTTTTAATTCAACCAAATAATATGAAGATTAGAAAGTCTATTATTTAAGAATTAAACAATTTAATATTAGTACGAAAGGCAAATAAATATGAATGACCCTTTTAGTTGACGGAAGTAAACACACTTGTTTGTTTTAATTATTATGCTCGGTAGTTTAGCCACAAAAATTAATTTCATGATCACTGTATCAAAAAGTGTGTTTGGAAACAAAAGAAGAGCCTTGCTAACTAGAAATGATGGGTGAGACTCCTTATTTAGGAATTCAATCAAATAATATCAATAAGAAAAGGTAATCAAGATGAAGGACTCCATTATTGGTTGGAGTTGAATAAATTCATGGTATTGATGGTACGTGGACATTTTTTTCACAATGAATATAGTTGTTACAAAGGACACAAAAGATAACTTCATGGTCATTGCATGAAAAATTGTCCATGCAAGAAAAAGTGGAGCCTGATTGGCTTAACGAGATTAGAAAGTCTATTATTTAGGAATTAAACTATTTAACATTAGTAGGAAATGCAAACAAAGATGAATGACACCTTTGGTTGATAGAAGTAAACACACTTGTTTGTTTTAATTAATATGCTCTGTAGTTTAGCCACAAAAGTTAATTTCACGATCACTGTATCAAAAAGTGTGTTTGGAAACAAAAGAGGAGCCTTACTAACTAGAAATGATGGGTGAGACTCCTTATTTGGGAATTCAACCAAATAATATCAATAAGAAATGGTAATGAAGATCATGGACTCCATTATTGGTTGGATTTGAATAAATTCATAGTATTGATGGTACATGGACATTGTTTTCACAATGAATATAGTTGTTAAAAAGGACACAAAAGATAACTTCATGGTCATTGCATGAAAAATTCTTCATGCAAGAATAAGAGGTGCCTGATTGGCTTAACGAGATTAGAAAGTCTATTATTTAGGAATTAAACCATTTAACATTAGTATGAAATGCAAACAAAGATGAATGACACCTTTGGTTGATAGAAGTAAACACACTTGTTTGTTTTAATTAATATACTCGGTAGTTTAGCCACAAAAGTTAATTTCATGATCACTGTAACAAAAAGTGTGTTTGCAAACGAAAGAGGAGGCTTGCTAACTAGAAATGATGGGTAAGACTCCTTATTTGGGAATTCAACCAAATAATATCAATAAGAAATGGTAATCAAGATCAAGGACTCCATTATTGGTTGGAATTGAATAAATTCATGGTATTGATGGTACGTGGACATTGTTTTCACAATGAATATAGTTGTTAGAAAGAACACAAAAGATAACTTCATGGTCATTACATGAAAAATTGTCAATGCAAGAAAAAGTGGAGCTTGATTGACTTAACGAGATTAGAAAGTCTATTATTTAGCAATGAAACCATTTAACATTAGTACGAAATGCAAATAATGATGAATGAGCCCTTTGGTTGATAGAAGTAAATATACTTGTTTGTTTTAATTAATATATTAGGTAGTTTAGCCACAAAAGTTAATTTCATGATCATTATATCAAAAAGTGTGTTTGCAAACAAAAGTGAACACTTGCTAACTAGAAATGATGGGCGAGACTCTTTATTTTGGAATTCAACCAAGTAATATGAATGAAAAATGCGAAGAAGGTCATGGACTCAATTGTTTGCAGGAGTTGAATGAATTCATTGTATAGATGGTACATGGGCATTGTTTTCATAATGAATATAGTCGTTAAAAAGGTCATAAATGATAATTTCATGGTAATTGGATGAAAAATAGTCTTTCTAATAAAGTGAGGAGCTTGACTAGAATGAGGTGAATAGAAAGTCTCGTTTTTTGGTAATTAAACCACGTAAAATTAGTGCAAAATGCAAACCAACAAGAATTAGTACTTTAGTTGATGGAAGTAAACACGTTTACAGTCTTAATTGCATTTAGACTTGTTTGTTTTAATTAATATAATAGGTAATTTAGCGACAAATGTTAATTTTGTAATTACTGTCTTAAAAAGTCTATTTGGAAGTAAAAGGGGAGCGTTATGAGTCAGAAATGATGGGTGAGACACCTTATTTTGGATTTCAACGAAATAATATCAATAGGAAATGTTAATCAATATCAAAGACTCCATTATTGGTTGGAGTTGAATAAATTCATGGTATTAATGGTATGTGGACGTTGTTTTCACTATGAATATAGTTGTTAGAAAGGCTACAAACGATGACATTATGGTCATTGCACGAAAAATTGTCCATGCAAGAAAAAGTGGAGCTGATTGGCATAACAAGATTAGAAAGTCTATTATTTAAGAAGTAAACCATTTAACATTAGTTGGAAAGGCAAACAAATATGAATGACCCGTTTGGTTGACAAAAGTAAACACACTTGTTTGTTTTAATTAATATGCTCGGTAGTTTAGCCGCAAAAGTTATTTTCATGATCACTGTATCAAAAAGTGTGTTTGCAAACAAACGTGGAGACTTGCTAACTAGAAATGATGGGTGGGACTCTTTATTTTCGAATTCACCCAATTAATATCAATAAGAAATGCAAATTTAGAACAAAGACTCCTTTATTTGCTAGAATTGAATGAGTTGATAGTCTAGATGGTTCATGGACATTAATTTCACAAAGAATATAGTTGTTAAAAGAGTCACAAATGATAATTTCATGGTAATTGGATGAAAAATAGTGTTGCTAACAATGTAAGGAGCCTGACTAGAATTAGGTCAATAGAAAGTCTAGTTATTTAGTAATTAAACCAGTAGAAATTAGTGCAAAATGCAAACCAACATGAATTAGTTCTTTCGTTGATGGAACTAAACACATTTATAGTTTTAATTGCATTTACACATGTTTATTTTAATTAATATACTAGGTAATTTAGCGACAAATGTTAATTTCGTAATTACTGTCTTAAAAAGTGTGTTTGGAACCAAAAGGGGAGCGTTATAGAAGGAGAAATGATGGGTGAGACTCCTTATTTTTTAGTTCAACCAAATAATATCAATAAGAAATGTTAATCAAGATCAAGGACTCTATTATTTGTTGAAATTTACTAAATTCATGGTATTGATAGTTCGTGGACATTGTTTTCACAATGAATATTGTTGTTACAAAGGACACAAAAGATAGATTCATGGTCATTGCATGAAAAATTGTCTATGCAAGAAATAGTGGAGCCTCATGGGCTTAATGAGATTAGAAAGTCTATTATTTAGGAATTAAACCATTTAACATTAGTATGAAATGCAAACAAAGATGAATGACACCTTTGGTTGATAGAAGTAAACACACTTGTTTGTTTTAATTAATATACTCTGTAGTTTAGCCACAAAAGTTAATTTCATGATCACTGTATCAAAAAGTGTGTTTGGAAACAAAAGAGGAGCCTTGCTAACAAGAAATGATGGGTGAGACTCTTTATTTGGTAATTCAACCAAATAATATTAATAAGAAATGTTAATCAATATCAAAGACTCCATTATTGGTTGGAGTTGAATAAATTCACGGTATTGATGGTACGTGGACATTGTTTTCACAATGAATATAGTTGTTAAAAAGGACATATAAGATAACTTCATGGTCATTGCATGAGAAATTGTCCATGCAAGAAAATGTGGGGCCTGATTGGCGTAACGAGATTAGAAAGTCTATTATTTAGCAATTAAACCATTTAACATTAGTACGAAATGCAAACAAAGATGAATGACCCCTTTGGTTGATAGAAGTAAATATACTTGTTTGTTTTAATTAATATACTAGGTAGTTTAGCCACAAAAGATAATTTCATGATCACTAGATCAAAAAGTGTATTTGCAAACAAAAGTGGACACTTGCTTACTAGAAATGATGGGCGAGACTCTTTATTTTGGAATTCAACCAATTATAGTCGTACTAATTGTTTGCTCAATTGTCTGAAAAAATGCGAATCAAGGTCCTGGACTCAATTGTTTACTAGAATTCAATGAATTCATTGTATAGATGGTTCATGGGCATTGTTATCACAATGAATATAGTCGTTAAAAGAGTCACAAATGATAATTTCATGGTAATTGGATGAAAAATAGACTTTCTAACAATGTAAGGAGCCTGACTAGAATTAGGTCAATAGAAAGTCTTGTTATTTAGTAATTAAACCAGTTAAAATTAGCGCAAAATGCAAACTAACATGAATTTGTTCTTTCGTTGATGGAACTAAACATATTTACAGTTTTAATTGCATTTACACTTGTTTATTTTAATTAATATACTAGGCAATTTAGCGACAAATGTTAATTTCGTAATTACTGTCTGAAAAAGTGTATGTGGAACCAAAAGGGGAGCATTACAGAGGGAGAAATGATGGGTGTGACTCCTTATGTTTTAATTCAACCAAATAATATCAAGATTAGAAAGTCTAATATTTAAGAATTAAACAATTTAATATTAGTACGAAAGGCAAATAAATATGAATGACCCCTTTAGTTGACAGAAGTAAACACACTTGTTTGTTTTAATTATTATGCTCGGTAGTTTAGCCACAAAAATTAATTTTACGATCAATGTATCAAAAAGTGTGTTTGGAAACAAAAGAAGAGCCTTGCTAACTAGAAATGATGGGTGAGACTCCTTATTTAGGAATTCAATCAAATAATATCAATAAGAAAAGGTAATCAAGATGAAGGACTCCATTATTGGTTGGAGTTGAATAAATTCATGGTATTGATGGTACGTGCACATTGTTTTCACAATGAATATAGTTGTTACAAAGGACACAAAAGATAACTTCATGGTCATTGCATGAAAAATTATCCATGCAAGAAAAAGTGGAGCCGGATTGGCTTAACGAGATTAGAAAGTCTATTATTTAGGAATTAAACTATTTAACATTAGTAAGAAATGCAAACAAAGATGAATGACACCTTTGGTTGATAGAAGTAAACACACTTGTTTGTTTTAATTAATATACTCTGTAGTTTAGCCACAAAAGTTAATTTCACGATCACTGTATCAAAAAGTGTGTTTGGAAATGAGGGGTGAGACTCCTTATTTTGGATTTCAATGGAATAATATCAATAGGAAATGTTAATCAATATCGAAGACTCCATTATTGGTTGGAGTTGAATAAATTCATGGTATTGATGGTATGTTGACGTTGTTTTCACAATGAATATAGTTGTTACAAAGGACACAAACGATAACATTATGGTCATTGCACGAAAAATTGTCCATGCAAGAAAAAGTGGCGCCTGATTGGCATAAGAAGATTAAAAAGTCTATTATTTAAGAATTAACCCATTTAACATTAGTTCGAAAGGCAAACAAAGATGAATGACCCCTTTGGTTGGTAAAAGTATATTTACTTGTTTGTTTTTGTTAATATACTCGATAGTTTAGCCATAAAAGTTAATTTTAGGATCACTGTAACAAAAAGTGTGTTTGCAAACAAAAGAGGAGACTTGCTAACTAAAAATGATGGGTGAGACTCCTTATTTGGGAATTCAACCAAATAATATCAATATGAAATGGTAATAAAGATCAAGGACTCCATTATTGGTTGGAGTGGAATAAATTCATGGTATTGATGGTACGTGAACATTGTTTTCTCCATGAATATAGTTGTTACAAAGGACACAAAAGATAACATCATGGTCATTGCATGAAAAATTGTCGATGCAAGAAAAAGTAAACACACTTGTTTGTTTTAATCAATATGCTCGGTAGTTTAGCCGTAAAAGTTATTTTCATGATCACTATATCAAAAAGTGTGTTTGCAAACAAACGTGTAGACTTGCTAACTAGAAATGATGGGTGAGACTCTTTATTTTCGAATTCAACCAAATAATATCAATAAGAAATGCAAATCTAAATCAAGGACTCCATTATTTGCTGGAATTGAATGAGTTGATTGTCTAGATGGTTCATGGACATTAATTTCACAAAGAATATAGTCGTTAAAAGAGTCACAAATGATAATTTCATGGTAATTGGATGAAAAATAGTCTTTCTAACAATGTAAGGAGCTTGACTAGAATGAGGTCAATAGAAAGTCTAGTTATTTAGTAATTAAACCAGTTGAAATTAGTGCAAAATGCAAACCAACATGAATTAGTTCTTTCATTGATGGAACTAAACACATTTACAATTTTAATTGCATTTACACTTGTTTATTTTAATTAATATACTAGGTAATTTAGCGACAAATGTTAATTTCGTAATTATTGTCTGAAAAAGTGTGTTTGGAACCAAAAGGGGAGCGTTAGAAAGGGAGAAATGATGGGTGAGACTCCTTATTTTTTAATTCAACCAAATAATATCAATAAGAAATGTTAATCAAGATCAAGGAATCCATTATTGGTTGGAATTGAATAAATTCATGGTATTGATAGTTCGTGGACATTGTTTTCACAATGAATATAGTTGTTACAAAGGACACAAAAGATAACTTCATGGTCATTGCATGAAAAATTGTCCATGCAAAAAAAAAGGTGGAGCTTGATTGGCTTAACGAGATTAGAAAGTCTATTATTTAGGAATTAAACCATTTAACATTAGTACGAAATGCAAACAAAGATGAATGACACCTTTGGTTGATAGAAGTAAACACACTTGTTTGTTTTAATTAATATACTCTGTAGTTTAGCCACAAAAGTTAATTTCAAGATCACTGTATCAAAAAGTGTGTTTGGAAACAAAAGAGGAGCCTTGCTAACTAGAAATGATGGGTGAGACTCCTTATTTGGGAATTCAACCAAATAAGATCAATAAGAAATGGTAATCAAGATCAAGGACTCCATTATTGGTTCGAGTTTAATAAATTCATGGTATTGATGGTACGTGGACATTGTTTTCACAATGAATATGGTTGTTATAAAGGACACAAAAGATAACTTCATGGTCATTACATGAAAAATTGTCCATGCAAGAAAAAGTGGAGCCAGATTGGCTTAACGAGATTAGAAAGTCTATTATTTAGCAATTAAACAATTTAACATTAGTACGAAATGTGAAGAAAGATGAATGACCCCTTTGGTTGATAGAAGTATATATACTTGTTTATTTTAGTTAATATACTCGATAGTTTAGCCAGAAAAGTTAATTTCAGGATCTTTGTAACAAAAAGTGTGTTTGCAAACAAAAGAGGAGACTTGCTAACTAGAAATGATGGGTGAGACTCGTTATTTGGGAATTCAACCAAATAATATCAATATGAAATGGTAATCAAGATCAAGGGCCCCATTATTGGTTGGAGTTGAATAAATTCATGGAATTGATGTTACATGGACATTATTTTCACAATGAATATAGTTGTTATAAAGGACACAAAAGATAACATCATGGTCATTGCATGAAAAATTGTCCATGCAAGAAAAAGTGGAGCCTGATTGGCTTAACGAGATTAGAAAGACTATTATTTAGCAAGTAAACCATTTAACATTAGTAGGAAATGCAAACAAAGATGAATGACCCCTTTGGTTGATAGAAGTAAATATACTTGTTTGTTTTAATTAATATACTAGGTAGTTTACCCGCAAAAGTTAATTTCATGATCACTATATCAAAAAGTGTGTTTGCAAACAAAAGTGGAAACTTGCTAACTAGAAATGATGGGCGAGACTTTTTATTTTGGAATTCAACCAATTATTATCAATAAAAAATGCGAATCCAGGTCCTGGACTCAAATGTTTGCTGGAATTGAATGAATTCATTGTATAGATGGCTCATGAGCATTGTTTTCACAATGAATATAGTCGTTAAAAGAGTAAGAAATGATAATTTCATAGTAAGTGGATGAAAAATAGTCTTTCTAACAATGTAAGGAGCCTGACTAGAATTAGGTCAATAGAAAGTCTAGTTATTTAGTAATTAAACCAGTCAAAATTAGTGCAAAATGCAAACCAACATGAATTAGTTCTTTCATTGATGGAACTAAACACATTTATAGTTTTAATTGCATTTACACATGTTTATTTTAATTAATATACTAGGTAATTTAGCGATAAATGTTAATTTCGTAATTACTGTCTTAAAAAGTGTGTTTGGAACCAAAAGGGGAGCGTTATAGAGGTAGAAATAATGGGTGAGACTCCTTATTTTTTAGTTCAACCAAATAATATCAATAAGAAATGTTAATCAGGATCAAGGACTCCATTATTTGTTGGAATTTACTAAATTCATGGTATTGATAGTTCGTGGACATTGTTTTCACAATGAATATAGTTGTTACAAAGGACACAAACATCATGGTCATTACATGAAAAATTGTCCATGCAAGAAAAAGTGGTGCCTGATTGGCTTAACGAGATTAGAAAGTCTATTATTTAGCAATTAAACAATTTAACATTAGTACAAAATGCAAACAAAGATGAATGACCCCTTTGGTTGATAGAAGTATATATACTTGTTTGTCTTAATTAATATAATTAGTAGTTTAGCCACAAAAGTTAATTTCAGGATTATTATAACAAAAAGTGTGTTTACAAACAAAAGAGGAGGCTTGCTAACTAGAAATTATCCGTGAGACTCCTTATTTGGGAATTCGAACAAATAATATCAATATGAAAAGGTAATCAAGATCAAGGACTCCATTATTTGTTGGAATTGAATAAATTCATGGTATTGACGGTACGTGCACATTGTTTTCACAATGAATATAGTTGTTAAAAAGGACACAAAAGATAACTTCATGGTCATTGCATGAAAAATTGTCCATGCAAGAAAAAGTGGAGCCTGATTGGGTTAACAAGATTAGAAAGTCTATTATTTAGCAATTACACCATTTATCATTAGTACGAAATGCAAACAAAGATAAATGACCCCTTTGGTTGATAGAAGTATATATACTTGTTTGTTTTAATTAATATACTCAGTAGTTTAGGCACAAAAGTTAATTTCAGGATCACTGTAACAAAAAGTATGTTTGCAAACAAAAGAGGAGGCTTGCTAACTAGAAATGATGGGTGAGACTACTTTTTTGGGAATTCAACAAAATAATATCAATATGAAATGGTAATCAAGATCAAGGACTCCATTATTGGTTAGAGTTGAATAAATTCATGGTATTAATGGTACGTGGACATTGTTTTCACAATGAATATAGTTGTTACAAAGGACACAAAAGATAACTTCATGGTCATTGCATGAAAAATTGTCCATGCAAGAAAAAGTGGAGCCTGATTGGCTTAACAAGATTAGAAAGTCTATTATTTAGCAATTAAACCATTTATCATTAGTAAGAAATGCAAATAAAGATAAATGACCCCTTTGGTTGATAGAAGTATATATACTTGTTTGTTTTAATTAATATACACGGTAGTTTAGCCACAAAAGTTAATTTCAGGATCACTGTAACAAAAAGTATGTTTGCAAACAAAAGAAGAGGCTTGTTAACTAGAAATGATGGGTGAGACTCCTTTTTTGGGAATTCAACAAAATAATATCAATATGAAATGGTAATCAAGATCAAGGACTCCATTATTGGTTGGAGTTGAATAAATTCATGGTATTAATGGTACGTGGACATTGTTTTCATAATGAATATTGTTGATACAAAGGACACAAAAGATAACTTCATGGTCATTGCATGAAAAATTGTCCATGCAAGAAAAAGTGGAGCCTGATTGGCTTAACGAGATTAGAAAGTCTATTATTTAGCAATTAAACCATTTAACATTAGTACAAAATGCAAACAAAGATGAATGACACCTTTGGTTGATAGAAGTAAACACACTTGTTTGTTTTAATTAATATACTCGGTAATTTAGCCACAAAAGTTAATTTCGTGATCACTGTAATAAAAAGTGTGTTTGTAAACAAAAGAGGAGGCTTGTTAACTAGAAATGATGGGTGAGACTCCTTATTTGGGAATTCAACTAAATAATATCAATAAGAAATAGTAATCAACATCAAGGACTCCATTATTGGTTGGAGTTGAATAAATTCATGGTATTGATGGTACGTGGACATTGTTTTCACAATGAATATAGTTGTTACAAACGGCACAAAAGATAACTTCATGGTCATTGCATGAAAAATTGTCGATGCAAGAAAAAGTGGAGCTTGAATGGCTTAACGAGATTAGAAAGTCTATTATTTAGGAATTAAACCATTTAACATTAGTACAAAATGCAAACAAAGATGAATGACACCTTTGGTTGATAGAAGTAAACACATTTATTTTGTTGATGGAACTAAAGACATTTACAGTTTTAATTACATTTATAGTTGTTTATTTTAATTAATATACTAGGTAATTTAGCGACAAACGTTAATTTTGGACTTACTATCTTAAAAAGTGTGTTTGGAACCAAAAGGGGAGCGTTACAGAGGGAGAAATGATGGGTGACACTCCTTATTTTTTAATTCAACCAAATAATATCAATAAGAAATGTTAACCAAGATCAAGGACTCCATTATTGGTTAGAATTGACTAAATTCATGGTATTGATAATTTGTGGACGTTGTTTTCACAATGAATATAGTTGTTACAAAGGACACAAAAGATAGCTTCATGGTCATTGCATGAAAATTTGTCCATGCAAGAAAAAGTGGAGCCTGATTGGCTTAACGAGATTAGAAAGTCTATTATTTAGGAATTAAACCATTTAACATTAGTAAGAAATGCAAACAAAGATGAATGACACCTTTGGTTGATAGAGGTAAACACACTTGTTTGTTTTAATTAATATACTATGTAGTTTAGCCACAAAAGTTAATTTCATGATCACTGTATCAAAAAGTGTGTTTGAAAACAAAAGAGGAGCCTTGCTAACTAGAAATGCTGGGTGAGACTCTTTATTTGGGAATTCAACCAAATAATGGCAATAAGACATGGTAATCAAGATCAAGGACTTTATTATTGGTGGGAGTTGAATAAATTCATGGTATTGATGGTATGTGGACGTTGTTTTCACAATGAATATAGTTGTTACAAAGGATACAAATGATAACAGTATGGTCATTGCACGAAAAATTGTCCATGCAAAAAAAATTGGAGCCTGATTGGCTTAACAAGATTAGAAAGTGTATTATTTAAGAATTAAACCATTTAACATTAGTACGAAAGTTAAACAAATATGAATGACCCCTTTGGTTGATAGAAGTAAACACACTTGTTTGTTTTAATTAATATGTTCGGTAGTTTAGCCGCAAAAGTTATTTTCATGATCACTGTATCGAAAAGTGTGTTTGCAAACAAAAGTGGAGACTTGCTAACTAGAAATGATGGGTGGGACTCTTTATTTTCGAATGCAACCAATTGATATCAATAAGAAATGCAAATCTAGACCAAGGACTCCATTGTTTACTGAAATTGAATGAGTTGATTGTCTTGATGGTTCATGGACATTATTTTCACAAAGAATATAGTTGATAAAAGAGTCACAAATGATAATTTCATGGTAATTGGATGAAAAATAGTCTTTCTAATAATGTAAGGAGCCTGACTAGAATTAGGTCAATAGAAAGTCTAGTTTTTTAGTAATTAAACCAGTCAAAATTAGTGCAAAATGCAAACCAACATGAATTAGTTCGTTCATTGATGGAACTAAACACATTTATAGTTTTAATTGCATTTACACATGTTTATTTTAATTAATATACTAGGTAATTTAGCGACAAATGTTAATTTCGTAATTACTGTCTTAAAAAGTGTGTTTGGAAGCAAAAGGGGAGCGTTATAGAGGGAGAAATGATGGGTGAGACTCCTTATTTTTTAGTTCAACCAAATAATATCAATAAGAAATGTTAATAAAGATTAAGGACTCCATTATTTGTTGGAATTTACTAAATTCATGGTATTGATAGTTCGTGGACATTGTTTTCACAATGAATATAGTTGTTACAATGGACACAAAAGATAGCTTCATGGTCATTGCATGAAAAATTGTCCGTGCAAGAAAAAGTGGAGCCTGATTGGCTTAACGAGATTAGAAAGTCTATTATTTAAGAATTAAACCATTTAACATTAGTACGAAATGCAAACAAAGATGAATGAGACCTTTGGTTGATAGAAGTAAACACACTTGTTTGTTTTAATTAATATACTATGATCACTATATCAAAAAGTGTGTTTGAAAACAAAAGAGGAGCCTTGCTAACTAGAAATGCTGGGTGAGACTCTTTATTTGGGAATTCAACCAAATAATGTCAATAAGAAATGGTAATCAAGATCAAGGACTTTATTATTGGTTGGAGTTGAATAAATTCATGGTATTGATGGTATGTGGTCGTTGTTTTCACAATGAATATAGTTGTTACAAAGGATACAATCGATAACAGTATGGTCATTGCACAAAAAATTGTCCATGTAAGAAAAAGTGGAGCCTGATTGGCTTAACAAGATTAGAAAGTGTATTATTTAAGAATTAAACCATTTAACATTAGTACTAAAGTTAAACAAATGTGAATGACCCCTTTGGTTGATAGAAGTAAACACACTTGTTTATTTTAATTAATATGTTCGGTAGTTTTGCCGCAAAAATTATTTTCACGATCACTGTATCAAAAAGTGTGTTTGCAAACAAAAGTGGAGACTTGCTAACTAGAAATGATGGGTGAGACTCTTTATTTTCGAATGCAACCAATTAATATCAATAAGAAATGCGAATCATGTTCATGGACTCAATTGCTTGCTGGAATTGAATGAATTCATTGTATAGATGGTTCATGGGCATTGCTTTCACAATGAATATAGTCGTTAAAAAAGTCATAAATGATAATTTCATGGTAATTGGATGAAAATTAGTCTTTCTAAGAAAGTGAGGAGCCTAACTAGAATGAGGTGAATAGAAAGTCTCGTTATTTAGTAATTAAACCACTTAAAATTAGTGCAAAATGCAAACCAACATGAATTAGTTCTTTGGTTGATGGAAGTAAACACGTTTATAGTCTTAATTGCATTTAGACTTGTTTGTTTTAATTAATATGCTCGGTAGTTTAGTGACAAATGTTAATTTTCTAATTACTATCTTAAAAAGTCTATTTTGAAGCAAAAGGGGAGTGTTATAGAGGGAGAAATGATGGGTGAGACTCCTTATTTTTTAATTCAACCAAATAATATCAATAAGAAATGGTAATCAATATCAACGACTCCATTTTTGGTTGGAATTGACTAAATTCATGGTATTGATAGTTCGTGGACATTGTTTTCACAATGAATATAGTTGTTACAAAGGACACAAAAGATAACTTCATAGTCATTGCATGGAAAATTGTCCATGCAAGAAAAAGTGGAGCCTGATTGACATAACGAGAATAGAAAGTCTATTATTTATCAATTAAACCATTTAATATTAGTATGAAATACAAACAAAGATGAATGACCCATTTGGTTGATAGAAGTAAGCACACTTGTTTGTTTTACTTAATATACTCGGTAGTTTAGCTACAAAAGTTAATTTCGTGATTACTGTAACAAAAAGTGTGTTTGCAAACAAAAGAGGAGACTTGCTAACTAGAAATGATGGGTGAGACTCCTTATTTGGGAATTCAACCAAATAATATCAATAAGAAATGGTAGTCAAGATCAAAGACCCCATTATTGGTTGGAATTGAATATATTCATGGTATTGATGGTACGTGGACATTATCTTCACAATGAATATAGTTGTTTCAAAGGACACAAAAGATAACTTCATGGTCATTGCATGAAAAATTGTCCATGCAAGAAAAAGTAGAGTGTGATTGGCTTAACAAGATTAAAAAGTCTATTATTTCGCAATTAAACCATTTAACATTAGTAGGAAATACAAACAAATAAGAATGACCCCTTTGGTTGATAGAAGTATATATACTTGTTTGTTTTAATTAATATACTCAGGAGTTTAGTCGCAAAAGTTAATTTCATGATCACTGTAACAAAAAGTGTGTTTGCAAAGAAAAGAGGATGCTTGCTAATAAGAAATGATGGGTGAGACTCCTTATTTGGGAATTCAACGAAATAATATCAATAAGAAATGGTAATCAAGATCAAGGACTCCATTATTGGTGGGAGTTGAATAAATTCATGGTATTGATGGTACGTGGACATTGTTTTCACAATGAATATAGTTGTTACAAAGGACACAAAAGATAACTTCATGGTCATTGCATGAAAAATTGTCCATGCAAGAAAAAGTGGAGAGTAATTGCCTTAACGAGATTAGAAAGTCTATTATTTAGCAATTAAACTATTTAACATTAGTACGAAATGCAAACAAAGATGAATTACACCTTTGGTTGATAGAAGTAAACACACTTGTTTGTTTTAATTAATATACTCTGTAGTTTAGGCACAAAAGTTAATTTCATGTTGAATGTAACAAAAAACGTGTTTGCAAACAAAAGAGGAGGCTTGCTAATAAGAAATGATGAGTGAGACTCCTTATTTGGGAATTCAACGAAATAATATCAATAAGAAATGGTAATCAAGATCAAGGACTCCATTATTGGTTGGAGTTGAATAAATTCATGGTATTGATGGTACGTGGACATTGTTTTCACAATGAATATAGTTGTTACGAAGGACACAAAAGATAACTTCATGGTCATTGCATGAAAAATTGTCCATGCAAGAAAAAGTGGAGCCTGATTGACATAACGAGATTAGAAAGTCTATTATATAGCAATTAAACCATTTATGATTAGTATGAAATACAAATACAGATGAATGACCCCTGTGGTTAATAGAAGTAAACACACTTATTTGTTTTAATTAATATACTCGGTAGTTTAGCCACAAAAGTTAATTTCATGATGAATGTAACAAAAAGTGTGTTTGCAAATAAAAGAGGAGGCTTGCTAATAAGAAATGATGGGTGAGACTCCTTATTTGGGAATTCAACGAAATAATATCAATAAGGAATGGTAATCAAGATCAAGGACTCCATTATTGGTTGGAGTTGAATAAATTCATGGTATTGATGGTACGTGGACATTGTTTTCACAATGAATATAGTTGTTACAAAGGACACAAAAGATAATTTCATGGTCATTGCATGTAAAATTGTCCATGCAAGAAAAAGTGGAGAGTAATTGGCTTAACGAGATTAGAAAGTCTATTATTTAGCAATTAAACCATTTAACATTAGTACGAAATGCAAACAAAGATGAATGACACCTTTGGTTGATAGAAGTAAACACACTTGTTTGTTTTAATTAATATAATCTGTAGTTTAGGCACAAAAGTTAATTTCATGTTGAATGTAACAAAAAGTGTGTTTGCAAACAAAAGAGGAGGCATGCTAATAAGAAATGATGGGTGAGACTCCTTATTTGGGAATTCAACGAAATAATATCAATAAGAAATGGTAATCAAGATCAAGGACTCTATTATTGGTTGGAGTTGAATAAATTCATGGTATTGATGGTACGTGGACATTGTTTTCACAATGAATATAGTTGTTACGAAGGACACAAAAGATAATTTCAAGGTCATTGCATGAAAAATTGTCCATGCAAGAGAAAGTGGAGCCTAATTGACATAACGAGATTAGAAAGTCTATTATATAGCAATTAAACCATTTATGATTAGTATGAAATACAAATAAAGATGAATGACCCCTGTGGTTAATAGAAGTAAATACACTTGTTTGTTTTAATTAATATACTCGGTAGTTTAGCCACAAAAGTTAATTTCATGATGAATGTAACAAAAAGTGTGTTCGCAAACAAAAGAGGAGGCATGCTAACTAGAAATGATGGGTGAGACTCCTTATTTGGGAATTCAATTCAACCAAATAATATCAATAAGAAATGGTAATCAAGATCAAGGACTCCATTATTGATTAGAATTGAATAAATTCATGGTATTGATGGTACGTGGACATTGTTTTCACAATGAATATAGTTGTTACAAAGGACACTAAAGATAACTTCATGGTCATTCCATGAAAAATTGTCCATGCAAGAAAAAGTGGAGCCTGATTGGCTTAACGAGGTTGGAAAGTCTATTATTTAGCAATTAAACCATTTAACATTAGTTCGAAATGCAAACAAAGATGAATGACACCTTTGGTTGATAGAAGTAAATATACTTGTTTGTTTTAATTAATATACTAGGTAGTTTAGCCACAAAAGTTAATTTCATGATCACTGTATCAAAAAGTGTGTTTTGTAAACAAAAAGTGGACACTTGCTAACTAGAAATGATGGGCGAGACTCTTTATTTTGGAATTCAACCAATTAATATCAATAAAAAATGCGAATCAAGGTCATGCACTCAATTGTTTGCTGGAATTGAATGAATTCATTATATAGATTGTTCATGGGCATTGTTTTCACAATGAATATAGTCGTTAAAAAAGTCATAAATGATAATTTCATGGTAATTGGATGAAAAATAGTCTTTCTAATAAAGTGAGGAGCCTGACTAGAATGAGGAGAATAGAAAGTCTCGTTATTTAGTAGTCAAACCACTTAAAATTAGTGCAAAGTGCAAACCAACACGAATTAGTTCTTTGGTTGATGGAAGCAAACACTTTTACAGTCTTAATTGCATTTAGACTTTTTGTTTAAATTAATATACTAGGTAGTATAGCGACAAATGTTAATTTTGTAATTACTATCTTAAAAAGTCTATTTGGAAGCAAAAGGTGAGCGTTACGAGCCAGAAATGATGGGTGAGACTCCTCATTTTGGATTTCAACGAAATAATATCAATAAGAAATGTTAATCAATATCAAAGACACCATTATTTGTTGGTGTTGAATAAATTCATGGTATTGATGGTATATGGACGTTGTTTTCACAATGAATATAGTTGTTACAAAGGACACAAACGATAACTTTATGGTCATTGCACTAAAAATTGTCCTTTGCAAGAAAAAGTGGAGCCTAATTGGCATAACGAGATTAGAAAGTGTATTATTTAAGAATTAAACCATTTAACATTAGTACGAAAGGCAAACAAATATGAATGACCCCTTTGGTTGACAGAAGTAAACACACTCGTTTGTTTTAATTAATATGCTCCGTAGTTTAGCCGTAAAAGTTATTTTCATGATCACTGTATCAAAACGTGTGTTTGCAAACAAAAGGGAGACTTGCTAACTAGAAATGATGGGGAGGGGACTATTTATTTTTGAATTCAACCAATTAATATCAGTAAGAAATGCAAATCTAGGTCAAGGACTCCATTGTTTGCTGAAATTGAGTGAGTTGATTGTCTAGATGGTTCATGGACATTATTTTCACAAAGAATATAGTCGTTAAAAGAGTCACAAATGATAATTTCATGGTAATTGGATGAAAAATAGTCTTTCTAACAATGTAAGGAGCCTGACAAGAATTAGGTCAATAGAAAGTCTAGTTATTTAGTAATTAAACCAGTTAAAATTAGGGCAAAAAGTGTGTTTGGAACCAAAAGGGGAGCGTTACAGAGGGAGAAATGATGGGTGAGACTCCTTATCTTTTAATTCAACCAAATAATATCAATAAGAAATGTTAATCAAGATCAAAAACTCCATTATTGGTTGCAATTGACTAAATTCATGGTATTGATAGTTTGTGGACATTGTTTTCACCATGAATATAATTGTTACAAAAGACACAAAAGATAGCTTTATGGTCATTGCATGAAAAATTGTCCATGCAAGAAAAAGTGGAGCCTGATTGGCTTAAAGAGATTAGAAAGTCTATTATTTAGGAATTAATCCATTTAACATTAGTACGAAATGCAAACAAAGATGAAAGCCACCTTTAGCTGATAGAAGTAATCACACTTGATTGTTTTAATTAATATACTCTATAGTTTAGCCACAAAAGTTAATTTCATGATGAATGTAACAAAAATTGTGTTTGCAAACAAAAGAGGAGGCTTGCTAATAAGAAATGATGGGTGAGACTCCTTATTTGGGAATTCAACAAAATAATATCAATAAGAAATGGTAATCAAGATCAAGGACTCCATTATTGGTTGGAGTTGAATAAATTCATGGTATTGATGGTACGTGGACATTGTTTTCACAATGAATATAGTTGTTACGAAGGACACAAAAGATAACTTCATGGTCATTGCATGAAAAATTGTCCATGCAAGAAAAAGTGGAGAGTAATTGGCTTAACAAGATTAGAAAGTCTATTATTTAGCAATTAAACCATTTAACATTAGTACAAAATGCAAACAAAGATGAATGACCCCTTTGGTTGATAGAAGTATATAAACTTGTTTGTTTTAATTAATATACTCTGTAGTTTAGCCACAAAAGTTAATTTCAGGATCACTGTAAAAAAAAGTGTGTTTGCAAACAAAAGAGGAGGCTTGCTAACTAGAAATGATGGGTGAGACTTCTTATTTGGGAATTCAACCAAATAATATCAATATGAAATGGTAATCAAGATCAAGGACTCCATTATTGGTTGGAATTGAATAAATTATGGTATTGATGGTACGTGGACATTGTTTTCACAATGAATATAGTTGTTACAAAAGTCATAAATGATAATAAATTATGGTATTGATGGTACGAAATGCAAACAAAGATGAATGACACCTTTAGTTGATAGAAGTAATCACACTTGTTTGTTTTAATTAATATACTCTGTAGTTTAGCCACAAAAGTTAATTTCATGATCACTGTATCAATAAGTGTGTTTGCAAACAAAAGTGGAGACTTGCTAAATAGTAATGATGGGCGAGTCTCTTTATTTTGGAATTCAAGCAATTAATATCATTAAAAAATACGAATCATGTTCATGGACTCAATTGCTTGCTGGAATTGAATGAATTCATTGTATAGATCGTTCATGGGCATTGTTTTTACAATGAATATAGTCGTTACAACAATCATAAATGATAATTTCATGATAATTGGATGAAAAATACTCTTTCTAATAAAGTGAGGAGCCTGACTAGAATGAGGTAAATAGAAAGTCTCGTTATTTAGAAATTAAACCACCTAAAATTAGTGCAAAATGCAAACCAACATGAATTAGTTCTTTGGTTGATGGAAGTAAACACGTTTACAGTCTTAATTGCATTTAGACTTGTTTGTTTTAATTAATATACTAGGAAGTTTAGCGATAAATGTTAATTTCGTAATTACTGTCTTAAAAAGTGTGTTTAGAACTAAAAGGGAGAAATGATGGGTTAGACTCATTTTTTTTTTTAATTCAACCAAATAATATCAATAAGAAATGTTAATCAATATCAAAGACTCCATTATTGGTTGGAGTTGAATAAATTCACAGTATTGATGGTGCGTGGAAATTGTTTTCACAATGAATATAGTTGTTACAAAGGATACAAAAGATAACGTCATGGCCATTGCATGAAAAATTGTCCATGCAAGAAAAAGTGGAGCCTGATTGGGTTAACGAGAGTAGAAAGTCTATTATTTAGCAATTAAACCATTTAACATTAGTACGAGATGCAAACAAAGATGAATAACCCCTTTGGTTGATAGAAGTATATAAACTTCTTTCTTTTAATTAATATACTGGGTAGTGTGGCCACAAAAGTTAATTTCAGGATCACTGTAAAAAAAAGTGTGTTTGCAAGCAAAAGAGGAGGCTTGCTAACTAGAAATGATGGGTGAGACTCCTTATTTGGGAATTCAACCAAATAATATCAATATGAAATGGTAATCAAGATCAAGGACTCCATTATTGGTTGGAATTGAATAAATTCATGCTATTGATGGTACGTGGACATTGTTTTCGCAATGAATATAGTTGTTACAAAGGACACAAAAGATAACTTCATGGTCATTACATGAAAAATTGTCCATGCTAGAAAAAGTGGAGCCTGATTGGCTTAACGAGATTAGAAAGTCTATTATTTAGCAATTAAACCATTTAACATTAGTACGAAATGCAAACAAAGATGAATGACACCTTTAGTTGATAGAAGTAATCACACTTGTTTGTTTTAATTAATATACTCTGTAGTTTAGCCACAAAAGTTAATTTTATGATCACTGTATCAAAAAGTGTGTTTGTAAACAAAAGTGGAGACATGCTATATAGAAATGATGGGCGAGTCTCTTTATTTTGGAATTCAAGCAATTAATATCTATAAAAAATGCGAATCATGTTCATCTACTCAATTGCTTGCTGGAATTGAATGAATTCATTGTATAGATGGTTCATAGGCATTGTTTTCACAATGAATATAGTCGTGAAAAAAGTCATAAATGATAATTTCATGGTAATTGGATGAAAAATAGTCCTTGTAAGAAAGTGAGGAGCCTGACTAGAATGAGGTGAATAGAAAGTCTTGTTATTTAGTAATTAAACCACTTTAAATTAGTGCAAAATGCAAACCGACATGAATTAGTTCTTTGGTTGATGGAAGTAAACACGTTTACAGTCTTAATTGCATTTAGACTTGTTTGTTTTAATTAATATACTAGGAAGTTTAGCGACAAATGTTAATTTCGTAATTAATGTCTTAAAAAGTGTGTTTGGAACAAAAAGGGGAGCGTTACAGAGGGAGAAATGATAGGTGAGACTCATTTTTTTTTTTTAATTCTACCAAATAATATCAATAGGAAATGTTAATCAATATCCAAGACTCCATTATTGGTTGGAATTGACTAAATTTATGGTATTTATAGTTCGTGGACCTTGTTTTTACAATGAATATAGTTGTTACAAAGGACACAAAAGACAACTTCCTGGTCATTGCATGAAAAATTGTCCATGCAAAAAAAAGTGGAGCTTGATTGGCTTTTCGAGATTAGAAAGTCTATTATTTAGGAATTAAACCATTTAACATTAGTATGACATACAAACAAAAATGAATGACCCCTTTGGTTGATAGAAGTAAACACACTTGTTTGTTTTAATTAATATACTCTGTAGTTTGTCCACAAAAGTTAATTTCATGATCACTGTATCAAAAAGTGTGTTTGGAAGCAAAAGAGGAGCCTTGCTAACAAGAAATGATGAGTGAGACTCTTTATTTGGGAATTCAAGCAAATAATATCAATAAGAATTGTTAATCAATATCCAAGACTCCATTATTGGTTGGAAATGACTAAATTCATGGTATTTATAGTTCGTGGACCTTGTTTTTACAATGAATGTAGTTGTTACATAGGACACAAAAGATAACTTCATGGTCAATGCATGAAAAATTGTCCATGCAAAAAAAAGTGGAGCCTGATTGGCTTATCGAGATTAGAAAGTCTATTATTTAGGAATTAAACCATTTAACATTAGTACGAAATGCAAACAAAAATGTATGACACCTTTGGTTGATAGAAGTAAACACACTTGTTTGGTTTAATTAATATACTCTTTAGTTTGGCCACAAAAGTTAATTTCATGATCACTGTATCAAAAAGTGTGTTTGGAAGCAAAAGAGGAGCCTTGCTAACAAGAAATGGTGGGTGAGACTCTTTATTTGGGAATTCAAGCAAATAATATCAATAAGAAATGTTAATCAATATCCAAGACTCCATTATTGGTTGGAAATGACTAAATTCATGGTATTTATAGTTCATGGACCTTGTTTTTAGAATGAATATAGTTGTTACATAGGACACAAAAGATAACTTCATGGTCAATGCATGAAAAATTGTCCATGCAAAAAAAAGTGGAGCTTGATTGGCTTAACGACATTAGAAAGTTTATTGTTTAGCAATTAAACCATTTAATATTAGTATGAAATGCAAACATAGATGAATGACCCTTTTGGTTGATAGAAGTATATAAACTTGTTTGTTTTAATTAATATACTCGGCAGTTGAGCCACAAAAGATAATTTCAGGATCACTGTAAAAAAAAGTGTATTTGCAAACAAAAGAGGAGGCTTGCTAACTAGAAATGATGGGTGAGACTCCTTATTTGGGAATTCAACCAAATAATATCAATATGAAATGGTAATCAAGATCAAGGACTCCATTATGGGTTGGAATTGAATAAATTCATGGTAATGATGGTACGTGGACATTGTTTTCACTATGAATATAGTTGTTACAAAGAACACAAAAGATAACTTCATGGTCATTCCATGAAAAATTGTCCATGTGAGAAAAAGTGGAGCTTGATTGGCTTAACGAGATTAGAAAGTCTATTCTTTAGCAATGAAACCATCTAATATTAGTACGAAATGCAAACAAAGATGAATGACCACTTTGGTTGATAGAAGTAAATATACTTGTTTGTTTTGATTAATATAGTAGGTAATTCAGCCACAAAAGTTAATTTCATGACCACTGTATCAAAAAGTGTGTTTGCAAACAAAAGTGGAAACTTGCTAAATAGAAATGATGAGCGAGTCTCTTTATTTTGGAATTCAAGCAATTAATGTCAATAAAAAATGCGAAGCATTTTCATGGACTGAATTGCTTGCTGGAAATGAATGAATTCATTGTATAGATGGTTCATGGGCATTGTTTTCACAATGAATATAGTCGTTAAAAAAGTCATAAATGATATTTTCATGGTAATTGGATGAAAAATAGTCCTTCTAAGAAAGTGAGGAGCCTGACTAGAATGAGGTGAATAGAAAGTCTCGTTATTTAGTAATTAAATCACTTAAAATTAGTGCAAAATGCAAACCAACATGAATTAGTTCTTTGCTTGATGGAAGTAAACACGTTTACAGTCTTAATTGCATTTAGACTTGTTTGTTTTAATTAATATACTAGGAAGTTTAGCGACAAATGTTAATTTCGTAATTAATGTCTTAAAAAGTGTGTTTGGAACAAAAAGGGGAGCGTTACAGAGGGAGAAATGATGGGTGAGACTCATTTTTTTTTTTAATTCTATCAAATAATATCAATAGGAAATGTTAATCAATATCAAGGACTCCATTATTGGTTGGAATTGACTAAATTCATGGTATTTATAGTTCGTGGACCTTGTTTTTACAATGAATATAGTTGTTACAAAGGACACAAAAGACAACTTCATGGTCATTGCATGAAAAATTGTCCATGCAAAAAAAAGTGGAGCTTGATTGGCTTATCGAGATTAAAAGGTCTATTATTTATGAATTAAATCATTTAACATTAGTACGACATACAAACAAAAATGAATGACCCCTTTGGTTGATAGAAGTAAACACACTTGTTTGTTTTAATTAATATACTCTGTACTTTGGCCACAAAAGTTAATTTCATAATCACTGTATCATAACGTGTCTTTGGAAGCAAAAGAGGAGCCTTGCTAACAAGAAATGATGGGTGAGACTCTTTATTTGGGAATTCAAGCAAATAATATCAATAAGAAATGTTAATCAATATCAAAGACTCCATTATTGGTTGGAGTTGAATAAATTCACGGTATTGATGGTACGTGGACATTGTTTTCACAATGAATATAGTTGTTAGAAAGGATACAAAAGATAACGTCATGGTCATTACATGAAAAATTGTCCATGCATGAAAAAGTGGAGCCTGATTGGCTTAACGAGAATAGAAAGTCTATTATATAGCAATTAAACCATTTAACATTAGTACGAAATGCAAACAAAGATGAATGACCCCTTTGGTTGATAGAAGTATATAAACTTGTTTGTTTTAATTAATATACTCGGTAGTTGAGTCAGAAAAGTTAATTTCAGGATCACTGTTAAAAAAGTGTGTTTGCAAACAAAAGAGGAGGCTTGCTAACTTGAAATGATGGGTGAGACTCCTTATTTGGGAATTCAACCAAATAGTATCAATATGAAATGGTAATCTAGATCAAGGACTCCATTATTGGTTGGAATTGAATAAATTCATGGTAATGATGGTACGTGGACATTGTTTTCACAATGAATATAGTTGTTACAAAGAAGACAAAAGATAACTTCATGGTCATTCCATGAAAAATTGTCCATGCAAGAAAAAGTGGAGCCTGATTGGCTTAACAAGATTAGAAAGTCTATTCGTTAGCAATTAAACCATTTAATATTAGTACGAAATGCAAAGAAAGATGAATGACCCCTTTGGTTGATAGAAGTAAATATACTTGTTTGTTTTAATTAATATACTAGGTAATTCAGCCACAAAAGTTAATTTCATGATCACTGTATCAAAAAGTGTGTTTGCAAACAAAAGTGAAAACTTGCTAAATAGAAATGATGGGCGAGTCTCTTTATTTTGGAATTCAAGCAATTAATATCAATAAAAAATGCGAATGATGTTCATGGACTCAATTGCTTGCTGGAATTGAATGAATTCATTGTATAGATGGTTCATGGGCATTGTTTTCACAATGAATATAGTAGTTAAAAAAGTCATAAATGATAATTTCATGGTAATTGGATGAAAAATAGTCTTTCTGAGAAAGTGAGGAGCCTGACTAGAATGAGGTGAATAGAAAGACTCATTATTTAGTAATTAAACCACTTAAACTTAGTTTAGAATGCAAACCAACATGAATTAGTTCTTTGGTTGATGGAAGTAAACACGTTTACAGTCTTAATTGCATTTAGACTTGTTTTTTTTTAATTAATATACTAGGAAGTTTAGCGACAAATGTTAATTTAGTAATTACTGACTTAAAAAGTGTGTTTGGAACCAAAAGGAGAGCGTTACAGAGGGAGAAATGATGGGTGAGATGCATTTTTTCTTTAATTCAACCAAATAATATCAATAAGAAATGTTAATCAATATCAAGGACTCCATTATTGGTTGGAATTGACCAAATTCATGGTATTTATAGTTCGTGGACCTTGTTTTTTTACAATGAAATATAGTTGTTACAAAGGATACAAAAGATAACTTCATGGTTATTGCATAAAAAACTGTCCATGAAAAAAAAAGTGGAGCCTGATTGGCTTATCGAGATTAGAAAGTCTATTATTTAGGAATTAAACCATTTAACATTAGTACGAAATGCAAACAAAAATGAATGACACCTTTGGTTGATAGAAGTAAACACACTTGTTTGTTGTAATTAATATACTCTGTCGTTTGGCTACAAAAGTTAATTTCATGATCACTGTATCAAAAACTGTGTTTGGAAGCAAAAGTGGAGCCTTGCTAACATGAAATGATGGGTGAGACTCTTTATTTGGGAATTCAACCAAAGAATATCAATAAGAAATCTTAATCAATATCAAAGACTCCATTATTGGTTGGAATTGAATAAATTCGCGGTATTGATGGTACGTGGACATTGATTTCACAATGAATATAGTTGTTACAAAGGACACAAAAGATAACTTCATGGTCATTGCATGAAAAATTGTCCATGCAAGAAAACGTGGAGCCTGATTGGCTTAACGAGATTAGAAAGTTTATTATTTAGCAATTAAACCATTTAACATTAGTACGAAATGCAAACAAAGATGAATGACCCCTTTGGTTGATAGAAGTATATAAACTTGTTTGTTTATTTAATATACTCGGTAGTTTAGCCACAACAGTTAATTTCAGGATCACTGTAAAAAAAAAGTGTGTTTGCAAACAAAAGTGGAAGTTTAGCGACAAATATTAATTTCGTAATTACTGTCTTAAAAAGTGTGTTTGCAACTAAAAAGGGAGCGTTATAGAGGGAGAAATGATGGGTGAGATGCATTTGTTTTTAATTCAACCAAATAATATCAATAAGAAATGTTAATCAATATCAAGGACTCCATTATTGGTTCGAATTGACTAAATTCATGGTATTTATAGTTCGTGGACCTTGTTTTTACAATGAATATAGTTGTTACAAAGGACACAAAAGATGACTTCATGGTAATTGCATGAAAAATTGTCCATGCAAAAAAAAGTGGAGCCTAATTGGCTTATCGAGATTAGAAAGTCTATTATTTAGGAATTAAACCATTTAACATTTGTATGAAATGCAAACAAAAATTAATGACACCTTTGGTTGATAGAAGTAAACACACTTGTTTGTTTTAATTAATATACTCTGTAGTTTGGCCACAAAAGTTAATTTCATGATCACTGTATCAAAAAGTGTGTTTGCAAACGAAAGTGGAAACTTGCTAAATAGAAATGATGGGCGAGTCTCTTTATTTTGGAATTCAAGCAATTAATATCAATAAAAAATGCGAATCATGTTCATGGACTCAATTGCTTGCTGGAATTGAATGAACTCATTGTATAGATGGTTCATGGGCATTGTTTTCACAATGAATATAGTCGTTAATAAAGTCATACATGATAATTTCATGGTAATTGGATAAAAATAGTCTTTCTAATAAAGTGAGGAGCCTGACTAGAATGAGGTGAATAGAAAGTCTCGTTATTTAGTAATTAAATCACTTAAAATTAGTGCAAAATGCAAACCAACATGAATTAGTTCTTTGGTTGATGGAAGTAAACACATTTACATTCTTAATTGCATTTAGACTTGTTTGTTTTAATTAATTTACTAGGAAGTTTAGCGACAAAATGTTAATTTCGTAATTAATGTCTTAAAAAGTGTGTTTGGAACAAAAAGGTGAGCGTTACAGAGGGAGAAATGATGGGTGAGACTCATTTTTTTTTTTAATTCAACCAAATAATATCAATAAGAAATGTTAATCAATATCCAAGACTCCATTATTGGTTGGAATTGACTAAATTCATGGTATTTATAGTTCGTGGACCTTGTTTTTACAATGAATATCGTTGTTACAAAGGACACAAAAGACAACTTCCTGGTCATTGCATGAAAAATTGTCCATGCAAAAAAAAGTGGGGCCTGATTGGCTTATCGAGATTAGAAAGTCTATTATTTAGGAATTAAACCATTTACCATTAGTACGAAAAGCAAACAAACATGAATGACCCCTTTGGTTGATAGAAGTAGACACACTTTTTTGTTTTAATTAATATACTCTGTAGTTTGGCCACAAAAGTTAATTTCATGATCACTGTAACAAAAAGTGTGTTTGGAAGCAAAAGAGGAGCCTTGCTAACAAGAAATGATGGGTGAGACTCTTTATTTGGGAATTCAACCAAATAATATCAATAAGAAATGTTAATCATTATCAAAGACTCCATTATTGGTTGGAGTTGAATAAATTCACGGTATTGATGGTACATGGACATTGTTTTCACAATGAATATAGTTGTTACAAAGGACACAAAAGATAACTTCATGGTCATTGCATGAAAAATTGTCCATGCAAGAAAAAGTGGAGCCTGATTGGCTTAACGAGATTAGAAAGTCTATTATTTAGCAATTAAACCATTTAACATTAGTACGAAATGCAAACAAAGATGAATCACCCCTTTGGTTGATAGAAGTATATAAACTTGTTTGTTTTAATTAATATACTCGGTAGTTGAGCCACAAAAGTTAATTTCAGGATCACTGTAAAAAAAAGTGTTTTTGCAAACAAAAGAGGAGACTTGCTCAATAGAAATGATGGGCGAGTCTCTTTATTTTGGAATTCAAGCAATTAATATCAATAAAAAATGCGAATCATGTTCATGGACACAATTGCTTGCTGGAATTGAATGAATTCATTGTATAGATGGTTCATGGGCATTGTTTTCACAATGAATGTAGTCACTAAAAAATTCATACATGATAATTTCATGGTAATTGGATGAAAAATAGTCTTTCTGAGAAAGTGAGGAGCCTGATTAGAATAAGGTGAATAGAAAGACTCGTTATTTAGTAATTAAACCACTTAAAATTAGTGTAGAATGCAAACCAACATGAATTAGTTCTTTGGTTGATGGAAGTACACACGTTTACAGTCTTAATTGCATTTAGACTTGTTTTTTTTTTAATTAATATACTAGGAAGTTTAGCGACAAATGTTAATTTAGTAATTACTGACTTAAAAAGTGTGTTTGGAACTAAAAGGAGAGCTTTACAGAGGGAGAAATGATGGGTGAGACGCATTTTTTCTTTAATTCAACCAAATAATATCAATAAGAAATGTTAATCAATATCAAGGATTCCATTATTTGTTGGAATTGACCAAATTCATGGTATTTATAATTCGTGGACCTTGTTTTTACAATGAATATAGTTGTTACGAAGGATACAAAAGATAACTTCATGGTTATTGCATGAAAAACTGTCCATGAAAAAAAAAAGTGGAGCCTGATTGGCTTATCGAGATTAGAAAGTCTATTATTTAGGAATTAAACCATTTAACATTAGTACGAAATGCAAACAAAAATGAATGACACCTTTGGTTGATAGAAGTAAACACACTTGTTTGTTGTAATTAATATACTCTGTCGTTTGGCTACAAAAGTTAATTTCATGATCACTGTATCAAAAACTGTCTTTGGAAGCAAAAGTGGAGCCTTGCTAACATGAAATGATGGGTGAGACTCTTTATTTGGGAATTCAACCAAAGAATATCAATAAGAAATGTTAATCAATATCAAAGACTCCATTATTGGTTGGTATTGAATAAATTCGCGGTATTGATGGTACGTGGACATTGATTTCACAATGAATATAGTTGTTACAAATGACACAAAAGATAACTTCATGGTCATTGCATGAAAAATTGTCCATGCAAGAAAACGTGGAGCCTGATTGGCTTAACGAGATTAGAAAGTTTATTATTTAGCAATTAAACCATTTAACATTAGTACGAAATGCAAACAAAGATGAATGACCCCTTTGGTTGATAGAAGTATATAAACTTGTTTGTTTATTTAATATACTCGGTAGTTTAGCCACAACAATTAATTTCAGGATCACTGTAAAAAAAAGTGTGTTTGCAAACAAAAGTGGAAGTTTAGCGACAAATGTTAATTTCGTAATTACTGTCTTAAAAAGTGTGTTTGCAACTAAAAAGGGAGCGTTACAGAGGAAGAAATGATGGGTGAGATGCATTTTTTTTTAATTCAACCAAATAATATCAATAAGAAATGTTAATCAATATCAAGGACTCCATTATTGGTTGGAATTGACTAAATTCATGGTATTTATAGTTCGTGGACCTTGTTTTTACAATGAATATAGTTGTTACAAAGGACACAAAAGATGACTTTATGGTAATTGCATGAAAAATTGTCGATGCAAAAAAAAGTGGAGCTTGATTGGCTTATCGAGATTAGAAAGTCTATTATTTAGGAATTAAACCATTTAACATTTGTATGAAATGCAAACAAAAATTAATGACACCTTTGGTTGATAGAAGTAAACACACTTGTTTGTTTTAATGAATATACTCTGTAGTTTGGCGATAAAAGTTAATTTCATGATCACTGTATAAAAAAGTGTGTTTGCAAACGAAAGTGGAAACTTGCTAAATAGAAATGATGGGCGAGTCTCTTTATTTTGGAATTCAAGCAATTAATATCAATAAAAAATGCGAATCATGTTCATGGACTCAATTGCTTGCTGGAATTGAATGAACTCATTGTATAGATGGTTCATGGGCATTGTTTTCACAATGAATATAGTCGTTAATAAAGTCATACATGATAATTTCATGGTAATTGGATAAAAATAGTCTTTCTAATAAAGTGAGGAGCCTAACTAGAATGAGGTGAATAGAAAGTCTCATTATTTAGTAATTAAATCACATAAAATTAGTGCAAAATGCAAACCAACATGAATTAGTTCTTTGGTTGATGGAAGTAAACACATTTACATTCTTAATTGCATTTAGACTTGTTTGTTTTAATTAATTTACTAGGAAGTTTAGCGACAAAATGTTAATTTCGTAATTAATGTCTTAAAAAGTGTGTTTGGAACAAAAAGGTGAGCGTTACAGAGGGAGAAATGATGGGTGAGACTCATTTTTTTTTTTTAATTCAACCAAATAATATCAATAAGAAATGTTAATCAATATCCAAGACTCCATTATTGGTTGGAATTGACTAAATTCATGGTATTTATAGTTCGTGGACCTTGTTTTTACAATGAATATCGTTGTTACAAAGGACACAAAAGACAACTTCCTGGTCATTGCATGAAAAATTGTCCATGCAAAAAAAAGTGGGGCCTGATTGGCTTATCGAGATTAGAAAGTCTATTATTTAGGAATTAAACCATTTACCATTAGTACGAAAAGCAAACAAACATGAATGACCCCTTTGGTTGATAGAGGTAGACACAGTTTTTTGTTTTAATTAATATACTCTGTAGTTTGGCCACAAAAGTTAATTTCATGATCACTGTATCAAAAAGTGTGTTTGGAAGCAAAAGAGGAGCCTTGCTAACAAGAAATGATGGGTGAGACTCTTTATTTGGGAATTCAACCAAATAATATCAATAAGAAATGTTAATCATTATCAAAGACTCCATTATTGGTTGGAGTTGAATAAATTCACGGTATTGATGGTACGTGGACATTGTTTTCACAATGAATATAGTTGTTACAAAGGACACAAAAGATAACTTCATGGTCATTGCATGAAAAATTGTCCATGCAAGAAAAAGTGGAGCCTGATTGGCTTAACGAGATTAGAAAGTCTGTTATTTAGCAATTAAACCATTTAACATTAGTACGAAATGCAAACAAAGATGAATGACCCCTTTGGTTGATAGAAGTATATAAACTTGTTTGTTTTAATTAATATACTCGGTAGTTGAGCCACAAAAGTTAATTTCAGGATCACTGTAAAAAAAAGTGATTTTGCAAACAAAAGAGGAGACTTGCTAAATTGAAATGATGGGCGAGTCTCTTTATTTTGGAATTCAAGCAATTAATATCAATAAAAAATGTGAATCATGTTCATGGACACAATTGCTTGCTGGAATTGAATGAATTCATTGTATAGATGGTTCATGGGCATTGTTTTCACAATGAATGTAGTCACTAAAAAATTCATACATGATAATTTCATGGTAATTGGATGAAAAATAGTCTTTCTGAGAAAGTGAGGAGCCTGACTAGAATGAGGTGAATAGAAAGACTCGTTATTTAGTAATTAAACCACTTAAAATTAGTGTAGAATGCAAACCAACATGAATTAGTTCTTTGGTTGATGGAAGTAAACACGTTTACAGTCTTAATTGCATTTAGACTTGTTTTTTTTTTAATTAATATTTTAGGAAGTCTATTATTTGGCAATTAAACCATTTAACATTAGTACGAACTGCAAACAAACATGAATGACCCCTTTGGTTGATAGAAGTATATAAACTTGTTTGTTTTAATTAATATATTCGGTAGTTGAGCCACAAAAGTTAATTTCAGGATCACTGTAAAAGAAAGTGTGTTTGCAAACAAAAGAGGAGGCTTGCTAACTAGAAATGATGGGTGAGACTCCTTATTTGGGAATTCAACTAAATAATATCAATATGAAATGGTAATCAAGATCAAGGACTCCATTATTGATTAGAATTGAATAAATTCATGGTATTGATGGTACGTGGACATTGTTTTCACAATGAATATAGTTGTTACAAAGGACACTAAAGATAACTTCATGGTCATTCCATGAAAAATTGTCCATGCAAGAAAAAGTGGAGCCTGATTGGCTTAACGAGGTTGGAAAGTCTATTATTTAGCAATTAAACCATTTAACATTAGTTCGAAATGCAAACAAAGATGAATGACACCTTTGGTTGATAGAAGTAAATATACTTGTTTGTTTTAATTAATATACTAGGTAGTTTAGCCACAAAAGTTAATTTCATGATCACTGTATCAAAAAGTGTGTTTGTAAACAAAAGTGGACACTTGCTAACTAGAAATGATGGGCGAGACTCTTTATTTTGGAATTCAACCAATTAATATCAATAAAAAATACGAATCAAGGTCATGCACTCAATTGTTTGCTGGAATTGAATGAATTCATTGTATAGATGTTTCATGAGCATTATTTTCACAATCAATATAGTCGTTAAACAAGTCATTAATGATAATTTCATGGTAATTGGATGAAAAATATTCTTTCTAATAAAGTGTGGAGCTTGACTAGAATGAGGTGAATAGAAAGTTTCGTTATTTAGTAATTAAACTACTTAAAATTAGTGCAAAATGCAAACCAACATGAATTAGTTCATTGGTTGATGGAAGTAAACACGTTTACAGTCTTAATTGCATTTAGACTTGTTAGTTTTAATTAATATACTAGGAAGTTTAGCGACAAATGTTAATTTCGTAATTACTGTCTTAAAAAGTTTGTTTGGAACAAAAAGGGGAGCATTACAGAGGGAGAAATGATGGGTGAGACTCATTTTTTTTTTAATTCAACCAAATAATATCAATAAGAAATGTTAATCAATATCAAGAACTCCATTATTGGTTGGAATTGACTAAATTCATGGTATTTATAGTTCGTGGACCTTGTTTTTACAATGAATATAGTTGTTACAAAGGACACAAAAGATGACTTCATGGTAATTGCATGAAAAATTGTCCATGCAAAAAAAAGTGGAGCCTGATTGGCTTATCGAGATTAGAAAGTCTATTATTTAGGAATTAAACCATTTAACATTTGTATGAAATGCAAACAAAAATTAATGATACTTTGGTTGATAGAAGTAAACACACTTGTTTGTTTTAATTAATATACTCTGTAGTTTGGCCACAAAAGTTAATTTCATGATCACTGTATCAAAAAGTGTGTTTGCAAACGAAAGTGGAAACTTGCTAAATAGAAATGATGGGCGAGACTCTTTATTTTGGAATTCAAGCAATTAATATCAATAAAAAATGCGAATCATGTTCATGGACTCAATTGCTTGCTGGAATTGAATGAACTCATTGTATAGATGGTTCATGGGCATTGTTTTCACAATGAATATAGTCGTTAATAAAGTCATACATGATAATTTCATGGTAATTGGATAAAAATAGTCTTTCTAATAAAGTGAGGAGCCTGACTAGAATGAGGTGAATAGAAAGTCTCGTTATTTAGTAATTAAATCACTTAAAATTAGTGCAACATGCAAACCAACATGAATTAGTTCTTTGGTTGATGGAAGTAAACACATTTACATTCTTAATTGCATTTAGACTTGTTTGTTTTAATTAATTTACTAGGAAGTTTAGCGACAAAATGTTAATTTCATAATTAATGTCTTAAAAAGTGTGTTTGGAACAAAAAGGTGAGCGTTACAGAGGGAGAAATGATGGGTGAGACTCATTTTTTTTTAATTCAACCAAATAATATCAATAAGAAATGTTAATCAATATGCAAGACTCCATTATTGGTTGGAATTGACTAAATTCATGGTATTTATAGTTTGTGGACCTTGTTTTTACAATGAATATCGTTGTTACAAACGACACAAAAGACAACTTCCTGGTCATTGCATGAAAAATTGTCCATGCAAAAAAAAGTGGAGCCTGATTGGCTTATCGAGATTAGAAAGTCTATTATTTAGGAATTAAACCATTTACCATTAGTACGAAATGCAAACAAACATGAATGACCCCTTTGGTTGATAGAAGTAAACACACTTTTTTGTTTTAATTAATATACTCTGTAGTTTGGCCACAAAAGTTAATTTCATGATCACTGTATAAAAAAGTGTGTTTGGAAGCAAAAGAAGAGCCTTGCTAACAAGAAATGATGGGTGAGACTCTTTATTTGGGAATTCAACCAAATAATATCAATAAGAAATGTTAATCATTATCAAAGACTCCATTATTGGTTAGAGTTGAATAAATTCACGGTATTGATGGTACGTGGACATTGTTTTCACAATGAATATAGTTGTTACAAAGGACACAAAAGATAACTTCATGGTCATTGCATGAAAAATTGTCCATGCAAGAAAAAGTGGAGCCTGATTGGCTTAACGAGATTAGAAAGTCTATTATTTAGCAATTAAACCATTTAACATTAGTACGAAATGCAAACAAAGATGAATGACCCCTTTGGTTGATAGAAGTATATAAACTTGTTTGTTTTAATTAATATACTCGGTAGTTGAGCCACAAAAGTTAATTTCAGGATCACTGTAAAAAAAAGTGTTTTTGCAAACAAAAGAGGAGACTTGCTGAATAGAAATGATGGGCGAGTCTCTTTATTTTGGAATTCAAGCAATTAATATCAATAAAAAATGCGAATCATGTTCATGGACACAATTGCTTGCAAGAATTGAATGAATTCATTGTATAGATGGTTCATGGGCATTGTTTTCACAATGAATATAGTCACTAAAAAAGTCATACATGATAATTTCATGGTAATTCGATGAAAAATAGTCTTTCTAATAAAGGGAGGAGCCTGACTAGAATAAGGTGAATAGAAAGTCTCTTTATTTAGTAATTAAACCACTTAGAATTAGGGCAAAATGGAAACCAACATGAATTAGTTCTTTGGTTAATGGAAGTAAACACGTTTATAGTCTTAATTGCATTTAGACTTGTTTGTTTTAATTAATATTTTAGGAAGTCTATTATTTGGCAATTAAACCATTTAACATTAGTACGAAATGCAAACAAAGATGAATGACCCCTTTGGTTGATAGAAGTATATAAACTTGTTTGTTTTAATTAATATATTCGGTAGCTGAGCCACAAAAGTTAATTTCAGGATCACTGTAAAAAAAAGTGTGTTTGCAAACAAAAGAGGAGGCTTGCTAACTAGAAATGATGGGTGAGACTCCTTATTTGGGAATTCAACTAAATAATATCAATATGAAATGGTAATCAAGATCAAGGACTCCATTATTGGTTGGAATTGAATAAATTCATGGTAATGATGGTACGTGGACATTGTTTTCACAATGAATATAGTTGTTACAAAGAATACAAAAGATAACTTCATGGTCATTCCATGAAAAATTGTCCATGCAAGAAAAAGTGGAGCCTGATTGGCTTAACGAGATTAGAAAGTCTATTCTTTAGCAATTAAACCATTTAATATTAGTACGAAATGCAAACAAAGATGAATGACCCCTTTCGTTGATAGAAGTAAATATACTTGTTTGTTTTTATTAATATACTAGGTAATTCAGCGACAAAAGTAAATTTCATGATCACTGTATCAAAAAGTGTGTTTGCAAACAAAAGTGGAAACTTGCTAAAGAGAAATGATGGGCGAGTCTCTTTATTTTTGAATTCAAGCTATTAATATCAATAAAAATGGGAATCATGTTCATGGACTCAATTGCTTGCTGGAATTGAATGAATTCATTGTATAGATGTTTCATGAGCATTGTTTTCACAATGAATATAGTCGTTAAACAAGTCATTAATGATAATTTCATGGTAATTGGATGAAAAATATTCTTTCTAATAAGTGTGGAGCTTGACTAGAATGAGGTGAATAGAAAGTTTCGTTATTTAGTAATTAAACTACTTAAAATTAGTGCAAAATGCAAACCAACATGAATTAGTTCATTGGTTGATGGAAGTAAACACGTTTACAGTCTTAATTGCATTTAGAATTGTTAGTTTTAATTAATATACTAGGAAGTTTAGCGACAAATGTTAATTTCGTAATTACTGTCTTAAAAAGTTTGTTTGGAACAAAAAGGCGAGCGTTACAGAGGGAGAAATGATGGGTGAGACTCATTTTTTTTTAATTCAACCAAATAATATCAATAAGAAATGTTAATCAATATCAAGGACTCCATTATTGGTTGGAATTGACTAAATTCATGGTATTTATAGTTCGTGGACCTTGTTTTTACAATGAATATAGTTGTTCCAAAGGACACAAAAGATAACTTCATGGTCATTGCATGAAAAATTGTCCATGCAAAAAAAAGTGGAGCCTGATTGGCTTATCGAGATTAGAAACTCTATTATTTAGGAATTAAACCATTTAACATTAGTACAAAATGCAAAGAAAAATGAATGACACCTTTGGTTGATAGAAGTAAACACATTCGTTTGTTTTAATTAATATACTCTGTAGTTTGGCCACAAAAGTTAATTTCATGATCACTGTATCAAAAAGTGTGTTTGGAAGCAAAAGAGGTGCCTTGCTAACAAGAAATGATGGCTGAGACTCTTTATTTGGGAATTCAACCAAATAATATCAATAAGAAATGTTAATCAATATCAAAGACTCCATTATTGGTTGGAGTTGAATAAATTCACAGTATTGATGGTACGTGGACATTGATTTTACAATGAATATAGTTGCTACAAAGGACACAAAAGATAACTTCATGGTCATTGCATGAAAAATTGTCCATGCAAGAAAACGTGGAGCCTGATTGGCTTAACGAGATTAGAAAGTCTATTATTTAGCAATTAAACCATTTAACATTAGTACGAAATGCAAACAAAGATGAATGACCCCTTTGGTTGATAGAAGTATATAAACTTGTTTATTTAATTAATATACTCTGTAGTTTAGCCACAAAAGTTAATTTCAAGATCACTGTAAAAAAAAGTGTGTTGGCACACAAAAGAGGAGGTTACTAGCTAGAAATGATGGGTGAGACTCCTTTTTTGGGAATTCAATCAAATAATATCAATATGAAATGGTAATCAAGATCAAGGACTCCATTATTGGTTGGAATTGAATAAATTCATGGTATTGATGGTACGTGGACATTGTTTTCACAATGAATATAGTTGTTACAAATGACACAAAACATAACTTCATGGTCATTGCATGAAAAATTGTCCATGCAGGAAAAAGTGGAGCCTGATTGGCTTAATGAGAGTAGAAAGTCTATTATTTAGCCATTAAACCATTTAACATTAGTACGAAATGCAAACAAAGATGAATGACACATTTAGTTGATAGAAGTATTCACACTTGTTTGTTTTAATTAATATACTCTGTAGTTTGGCCACAAAAGTTAATTTCATGATCACTGTATCAAAAAGTGTGTTTGGAAGCAAAAGTGGAGCCTTGCTAACATGAAATGATGGGTGAGACTCTTTATTTGGGAATTCAACCAAATAATATCAATAAGAAATGTTAATCAATATCAAAGACTCCATTATTGGTTGGAGTTCAATAAATTCATGGTATTGATGGTACGTGGACATTGTTTTCACAATGAATATAGTTGTTACAAATGACACAAAACATAACTTCATGGTCATTGCATGAAAAATTGTCCATGCAAGAAAAAGTGGAGCCTGATTGGCTTAATGAGAGTAGAAAGTCTATTATTTAGCAATTAAACCATTTAACATTAATACGAAATGCAAACAAAGACGAATGACACCTTTAGTTGATAGAAGTATTCACACTTGTTTGTTTTAATTAATATACTCTGTAGTTTGGCCACAAAAGTTAATTTCATGATCACTGTATCAAAAAGTGTGTTTGGAAGCAAAAGTGGAGCGTTGCTAACATGAAATGATGGGTGAGACTCTTTATTTGGGAATTCAACCAAATAATATCAATAAGAAATGTTAATCAATATCAAAGACTCCATTATTGGTTGGAGTTCAATAAATTCAAGGTATTGATGGTACGTGCACATTGATTTCACAATGAAAATAGTTGTTACAAAGGACACAAAAGATAACTTCATGGTCATTCCATGAAAAATTGTCCATGCAAGAAAACGTGGAGACTGATTGGCTTAACGGGATTAGAAAGTCTATTATTTAGCAATTAAACCATTTAACATTAGTTCGAAATGCAAAGAAAGATGAATGACCCCTTTGGTTGATAGAAGTATATAAACTTGTTTGTTTTAATTAATATCCTCGGTAGTTTAGCCACAAAAGTTAATTTCAGGATCACTGTAAAAAAAAGTGTGTTTGCAAACAAAAGAGGAGGCTTACTAACTAGAAATGATGGGTGAGACTCCTTATTTGGGAATTCAACCAAATAATATAAATACGAAATGGTAATCAAGATCAAGGACTCCATTATTGGTTGGAATTGAATAAATTCATGGTATTGATGGTATGTGGACATTGTTTTCACAATGAATATAGTTGTTACAAAGAGCATAAAAGATAACTTCATTGTCATTCTATAAAAAATTGTCCATGCCAGAAAAAGTAGAGCCTGATTGGCTTAACGAGATTAGAAAATCTATTCTTTAGCAATTAAACCATTTAATATTAGTACGAAATGCAAACAAAGATGAATGACCCCTTTTGTTGATAGAAGAAAATATACTTGTTTGTTTTGATTAATATACTAGGTAATTCAGCCACAAAAGTTAATTGCATGATCACTGTATCAAAAAGTGTGTTTGCAAACAAAAGTGGAAACTTGCTAAATAGAAATGATGGGTGAGTCTCTTTATTTTGGAATTCAAGCAATTAATATCAATAAAAAATGCGAATCATGTTCATGGACTCAATTGCTTGCTGGAATTGAATGAATTCATTGTATAGATGGTTCATGAGCATTGTTTTCACAATGAATATAGTTGTTAAAAAAAGTCATAAATGATAATTTCATGGTAATTGGATGAAAAATAGTCTTTCTAATAAAGTGAGGAGCCTAACTAGAATGAGGTGAATAGAAAGTCTCGTTATTTAGTAATTAAACCACTTAAAATTAGTGCAAAATGCAAACCAACATGAATGAGTTCTTTGGTTGATGGAAGTAAACACGTTTATATTCTTAATTGCATTTAGACTTGTTTGTTTTAATTAATATATTAGGAAGTTTAGCGACAAATGTTAATTTCGTAATTATTGTCTTAAAAAGTGTGTTTGGAACTAAACGGCGAGCGTTACAGAGGCAGAAATGATGGGTGAGACACATTTTTTTTTAATTCAACCAAATCATATCAATAAGAAATGTTAATCAATATCAAGGACTCCATTATTGGTTGGAATTGACTAAATTCATGGTATTTATAGTTCGTGGACCTTGTTTTTACAATGAATATAGTTGTTACAAAGGACATAAAAGATAACTTCATGGTCATTGCATGAAAAATTGTCCATGCAAAAAAAAGTGGAGCCAGATTGACTTATCGAGATTAGAAAGTCTATTATTTAGGACTTAAACCATTTAACATTAGTATGAAATGCAAACAAAAATGAATGACACCTTTGATTGATAGAAGTAAACACACTTGTTTGTTTTAATTAATATACTCTGTAGTTTGGCCACAAAAGTTAATTTCATGATCACTGTATCAAAAAGTGTGTTTGGAAGCAAAAGAGGTGCCTTGCTAACAAGAAATGATGGGTAAGACTCTTTATTTGGGAATTTAACCAAATAATATCAATAAGAAATGTTAATTAATATCAAAGACTCCATTATTGGTTGGAGTTGAATAAATTCACGGTATTAATGGTATGTGGACATTGATTTCACAATGAATATAGTTGTTATAAAGGACACAAAAGATAACTTCATGGTCATTGCATGAAAAATTGTCCATCCAAGAAAACGTGGAGCCTGATTGGCTTAACGAGATTAGAAAGTCTATTATTTAGCAATTAAACCATTTAACATTAGTACGAAAGGCAAACAAAGAGGAATGACACCTTTAGTTGATAGAAGTAATCACACTTGTTTGTTTTCATTAATATACTCTGTAGTTTAGCCACAAAAGTTAATTTCATGATCACTGTATCAAAAAGTGTGTTTGGAAGCAAAAGAGGAGCCTTACTAACAAGAAATGATGGGTGAGACTCTTTATTTGGGAATTCAACCAAATAATATCAATAAGAAATGTTAATCAATATCAAAGACTCCATTATTGGTTGGAGTTGAATAAATTCACGGTATTAATGGTATGTGGACATTGATTTCACAATGAATATAGTTGTTACAAAGGACACAAAAGATAACTTCATGGTCATTGCATGAAAAATTGTCCATCCAAGAAAACGTGGCGCCTGATTGGCTTAACGAGATCAGAAAGTCTATTATTTAGCAATTAAACCATTTAACATTAGTACGAAATGCAAACAACGATGAATGACACCTTTAGTTGATAGAAGTAATCACACTTGTTTGTTTTAATTAATATACTCTGTAGTTTAGCCACAAAAGTTAATTTCATGATCACTGTATCAAAAAGTGTGTTTGTAAACAAAATTGGACACATGCTAAATAGAAATGATGTGCGAGTCTATTTATTTTGGAATTCTAGCAATAAATATCAATAAAAAATGCGAATCATGTTCATGGACTCAAATGCTTGCTAGAATTGAATGAATTCATTGTATAGATGGTTCACGGGCATTGTTTTCACAATGAATATAGTCGTTAAAAATGTCATAAATGATAATTTCATGGTAGTTGTATAAAAAACAGTCTTTTTAATAAAGAGAGGAGCCTGACTAGAATGAGGTGAGTAGAAAGTCTCATTATTTAGTAATTAGACCACTTAAAATTAGTGCAAAATGCAAACCAACATGAATTAGTTCTTTGGTTGATGGAAGTAAACATGTTTACAGTCTTAATTGCATTTAGACTTGTTTGTTTTAATTAATATACTAGGAAGTTTAGCGACAAATATTAATTTCGCAATTACTGTCTTAAAAAGTGTGTTTGGAACAAAAAGGGGAGCGTTACAGAGGGAGAAATGATGGGTGAGACTCATTTTTTTTTAATTCAACCAAATAATATCAATAAGAAATGTTAATCAATATCAAGGACTCCATTATTGGTTGGAATTGACTAAATTCATAGTATTTATAGTTCGTGGACCTTGTTTTTACAATGAATATAGTTGTTACAAAGGACACAAAAGATAACTTCATGGTCATTGCATGAAAAATTGTCCATGCAAAAAAAAGTGGAGCCTGATTGGCTTATCAAGATTAGAAAGTCTATTATTTAGGAATTAAACCATTTAACATTAGTACGAAATGCAAACAAAAATGAATGACACCTTTGGTTGATAGAAGTAAACACACTTATTTGTTTTAATTAATATACTCTTTAGTTTGGCCACAAAAGTTAATTTCATGATCACTATATCAAAATGTGTGTTTGGAAGCAAAAGAGGAGCCTTGCTAACAAGAAATGATGGGTGAGTCTCTTTCTTTGGGAATTCAACCAAATAATATCATTAAGAAATGTTAATCAATATCAAAGACTCCATTATTGGTTGGAGTTGAATAAATTCACGGTATTGATGGTACGTGGACATTGTTTTCACAATGAATATAGTTGTTACAAAGGACACAAAAGATAACTTCATGGTCATTGCATGAAAAATTGTCCATGCAAGAAAAAGTGGAGCGTAATTGGCTTAACGAGATTAGAAAGTTTATTATTTAGCAATTAAACCATTTAACATTAGTACCAAATGCAAACAAAGATGAATGACCCCTTTCGTTGATAGAAGTATATAAACTTGTTTCTTTTATTTAATATACTCGGTAGTTTAGCCACAAAAGTTAATTTGAGGATCACTGTAAAAAAAAGTGTGTTTGCGAACAAAAGAGGAGGCTTGCTAACTAGAAATGATGGGTGAGACTCCTTATTTGGGAATTCAACCAAATAATATCAATATGAAATGGTAATCAAGATCAAGGACTCCATTATTGGTTGGAATTGAATAAATTCATGGTATTGATGGTACGTGAACATTATTTTCACAATGAATATAGTTGTTACAAAGGACACAAAAGATAACTTCATGGTCATTACATGAAAAATTGTCCATGCTAGAAAAAGTGGAGCCTGATTGGCTTAACGAGATTAGAAAGTCTATTATTTAGCAATTAAACCATTTAACATTAGTACGAAATGCAAACAAAGATGACCGACACATTTAGTTGATAGAAGTAATCACACTTGTTTGTTTTAATTAATATACTCTGTAGTTTAGCCACAAAAGTTAATGTCATGATCACTGTATCAACAAGTGTGTTTGCAAATAAAAGTGGAGACTTGCTAAATAGAAATGTTGGGCGAATCTCTTTATTTTGGAATTCAAGCAATAAATATCAATAAAAAATGTGAATCATGTTCATGGACTCAATTGCTTGCTAGAATTGAATGAATTCATTGTATAGATGGTTCATGGGCATTGTTTTCACAATGAATATAGTCGTTAAAAAGTCATAAATGATAATTTCATGGTAGTTGGATGAAAAATAATCTTTCTAATAAAGTGAGGAGCCTGAGTAGAATGAGGTGAGTAGAAAGTCTCGTTATTTAGTAATTAGACCACTTAAAATTAGTGCCACATGCAAACCAACATGAATTAGTTCTTTAATTGATGGAAGTAAACTTGTTTACAGTCTTAATTGCATTTAGACTTGTTTGTTTTAATTAATATATTAGGAAGTTTAGCAACAAATATTAATTTCGCAATTACTGTCTTAAAAATTGTGTTTGGAACAAAAAGGGGAGCATTATAGAGGGAGAAATGATGGGTGAGACTCTTTTTTTTTTTAATCCAACCAAATAATATCAATATGAAATGGTAATCAAGATCAAGGACTCCATTATTGGTTGGAATTGAATAAATTCATGGTATTGATGGTACGTGGACATTGTTTTTGCAATGAATATAGTTGTTACAAAGGACACAAAAGATAACTTCATGGTCATTACATGAAAAATTGTCCATGCTAGAAAAAGTGGAGCCTGATTGGCTTAACGAGATTAGAAATTCTATTATTTAGCAATTAAACATTTAACATTAGTACGAAATGCAAACAAAGATGAATGACACCTTTAGTTGATAGAAGTAATCACACTTGTTTGTTTTAATTAATATACTCTGTAGTTTAGCCACAAAAGTTAATGTCATGATCACTGTATCAACAAGTGTGTTTGCAAATAAAAGTGAAGACTTGCTAAATAGAAATATTGGGCGAATCTCTTTATTTTGGAATTCAAGCAATAAATATCAATAAAAAATGCGAATCATGTTCATGGACTCAATTGCTTGCTAGAATTGAATGAATTCATTGTATAGATGGTTCATGGGCATTGTTTTCACAATGAATATAGTCGTTAAAAAAGTCATAAATGATAATTTCATGGTAGTTGGATGAAAAATAATCTTTCTACTAAAGTGAGGAGCCTGACTAGAATGAGGTGAGTAGAAAGTCTCGTTATTTAGTAATTAGACCACTTAAAATTAGTGCCAAATGCAAACCAACATGAATTAGTTCTTTAGTTGATGGAAGTAAACTTGTTTACAGTCTTAATTGCATTTAGACTTGTTTGTTTTAATTAATATATTAGGAAGTTTAGCGACAAATATTAATTTCGCAATTACTGTCTTAAAAAGTGTGTTTGGAACAAAAAGGGGAGCATTATAGAGGGAGAAATGATGGGTGAGACTCTTTTTTTTTTTAATTCAACCAAATAATATCAATATGAAATGGTAATCAAGATCAAGGACTCCATTATTGGTTGGAATTGAATAAATTCATGGTATTGATGGTACGTGGACATTGTTTTCGCAATGAATATAGTTGTTACAAAGGACACAAAAGATAACTTCATGGTCATTACATGAAAAATTGTCCATGCTTGAAAAAGTGGAGCCTGATTGGCTTAACGAGATTAGAAATTCTATTATTTAGCAATTAAACATTTAACATTAGTACGAAATGCAAACAAAGATGAATGACACCTTTAGTTGATAGAAGTAATCACACTTGTTTGTTTTAATTAATATACTCTGTAGTTTAGCCACAAAAGTTAATTTCATGATCACTGTATCAAAAAGTGTGTTTGTAAACAAAAGTGGAGACATGCTAAATAGAAATGATGCGCGAGTCTCTTTATTTTGGAATTCAAGCAATTAATATCTATAAAAAATGCGAATCATGTTCATGGACTCAATTGCTTGCTGGAATTGAATGAATTCATTGTATAGATGGTTCATGGGCATTGTTTTCACAATGAATATAGTCGTATTTATAGGAAATGTTAATAGGAAATGATGGGTGAGACTCATTTTTTTTTTTAATTCTACCAAATAATATCAATAGGAAATGTTAATCAATATCCAAGACTCCATTATTGGTTGGAATTGACTAAATTCATGGTATTTATAGTTCGTGGACCTTGTTTTTACAATGAATATAGTTGTTACAAAGGACACAAAAGACAACTTCATGGTCATTGCATGAAAAAATGTCCATGCAAAAAAAAGTGGAGCTTGATTGGCTTATCAAGATTAGAAAGTCTATTATTTAGGAATTAAACCATTTAACATTAGTATGACATATAAACAAAAATGAATGACCCCTTTGGTAGATAGAAGTAAACACACTTGTTTGTTTTAATTAATATACTCTGTAGTTTGTCCACAAAAGTTAATTTCATGATCACTGTATCAAAAAGTGTGTTTGGAAGCAAAAGAGGAGCCTTGCTAATAAGAAATGATGAGTGAGACTCTTTATTTGGGAATTCAAGCAAATAATATCAATAAGAATTGTTAATCAATATCCAAGACTCCATTATTGGTTGGAAATGACTAAATTCATGGTATTTATAGTTCGTGGACCTTGTTTTCACAATGAATGTAGTTGTTACATAGGACACAAAAGATAACTTCATGGTCAATGCATGAAAAATTGTCCATGCAAAAAAAAGTGGAGCCGGATTGGCTTATCGAGATTAGAAAGTCTATTATTTAGGAATTAAACCATCTAACATTAGTACGAAATGCAAACAAAAATGTATGACACCTTTGGTTGATAGAAGTGAACACACTTGTTTGGTTTAATTAATATACTCTTTAGTTTGGCCACAAAAGTTAATTTCAAGATAACTGTATCAAAAAGTGTGTTTGGAAGCAAAAGAGGAGCCTTGCTAACAAGAAATGATGGGTGAGACTCTTTATTTAGGAATTCAACCAAATAATATCAATAAGAAATGTTAATCAATATCAAAGACTCCATTATTGGTTGGAGTTGAATAAATTCACGATATTGATGGTACGTGGACATTGTTTTCACAATGAATATAGTTGTTACAAAGAACACAAAAGATAACTTCATGGTCATTCCATGAAAAATTTTCCATGCAGGAAAAAGTGGAGCCTGATTGGCTTAACGAGATTAGAATGTCTATTCTTTAGCAATTAAACCATTTAATATTAGTATGAAATGCAAACAAAGATAAATGACCCTTTTTGTTGATAGAAGTATATAAACTTGTTTGTTTTAATTAATATACTCGGTAGTTGAGCCACAAAAGTTAATTTCAGGATCACTGTAAAAAAAAAGTGTGTTTGCAAACAAAAGAGGAGGCTTGCTAACTAGAAATGATGGGTTAGACTCCTTATTTGGGAATTCAACCAAATAATATCAATATGAAATGGTAATCAAGATCAAGGACTCCATTATGGGTTGGAATTGAATAAATTCATGGTAATGATGGTACGTGGACATTGTTTTCACAATGAATATAGTTGTTACAAAGAACACAAAAGATAACTTCATAGTCATTCCATGAAAAATTGTCCATGCGAGAAAAAGTGGATTTTGATTGGCTTAACGAGATTAGAAAGTCTATTCTTTAGCAATTAGACCATCTAATATTAGTACGAAATGCAAACAAAGATGAATGACCCCTTTGGTTGATAGAAGTAAATATACTTGTTTGTTTTGATTAATATACTAGGTAATTCAGCCACAAAAGTTAATTTCATGATCACTATATCAAAAAGTGTGTTTGCCAACAAAAGTGGAAACTTGCTAAATAGAAATGATGGGCGAGTCTCTTTATTTTGGAATTCAAACAATTAATATCAATAAAAAATACGAAGAATTTTCATGGACTCAATTGCTTGCTGGAATTGAATGAATTCATTGTATAGATGGTTCATGGGCATTGTTTTCACAATGAATATAGTCGTTAAAAAAGTCATAAATGATAATTTCATGGTAATTGGATGAAAAATAGTCCTTGTAAGAAAGTGAGGAGCCTGACTAGAATGAGGTGAATAGAAAGTCTTGTTATTTAGTAATTAAACCACTTAAAATTAGTGCAAAATGCAAACCGACATGAATTAGTTCTTTGGTTGATGGAAGTAAACACGTTTACAGTCTTAATTGCATTTAGACTTGTTTGTTTTAATTAATATACTAGGAAGTTTAGCGACAAATGTTAATTTCGTAATTAATGTCTTAAAAAGTGTGTTTGGAACAAAAAGGGGAGCGTTACAGAGGGAGAAATGATGGGTGAGACTCATTTTTTTTTTTAATTCTACCAAATAATATCAATAGGAAATGTTAATCAATATCCAAGACTCCATCATTGGTTGGAATTGACTAAATTCATGGTATTTATAGTTCGTGGACCTTGTTTTTACAATGAATATAGTTTTTACAAAGGACACAAAAGACAACTTCATGGTCATTGCATGAAAAATTGTCCATGCAAAAAAAAGTGGAGCTTGATTGGCTTATCGAGATTAAAAAGTCTATTATTTATGAATTAAACCATTTAACATTAGTACGACATACAAACAAAAATGAATGACCCCTTTGGTTGATAGAAGTAAACACACTTGTTTATTTTAATTAATATACTCTGTACTTTGGCCACAAAAGTTAATTTCATAATCACTGTATCATAACGTGTGTTTGGAAGCAAAAGAGGAGCCTTGCTAACAAGAAATGATGGGTGAAACTCTTTATTTGGGAATTCAAGCAAATAATATCAATAAGAAATGTTAATCAATATCAAAGACTCCATTATTGGTTGGAGTTGAATAAATTCACGGTATTGATGGTACGTGGACATTGTTTTCACAATGAATATAGTTGTTAGAAAGGATACATAAGATAACGTCATGGTCATTGCATGAAAAATTGTCCATGCATGAAAAAGTGGAGCCTGATTGGCTTAACGAGAATAGAAAGTCTATTATATAGCAATTAAACCATTTAACATTAGTACGAAATGGAAACGAAGATGAATGACCCCTTTGGTTGATAGAAGTATATAAACTTGTTTGTTTTAATTAATATATTCGGTAGTTGAGTCAGAAAAGTTAATTTCAAGATCACTGTTAAAAAAGTGTGTTTGCAAACAAAAGAGGAGGCTTGCTAACTTGAAATGATGGGTGAGACTCCTTATTTGGGAATTCAACCAAATAATATCAATATGAAATGGTAATCCAGATCAAGGACTCCATTATTGGTTGGAATTGAATAAATTCATGGTAATGATGGTACGTGGACATTGTTTTCACAATGAATATAGTTGTTACAAAGAAGACAAAAGATAACTTCATGGTCATTCCATGAAAAATTGTCCATGCAAGAAAAAGTGGAGCCTGATTGGCTTAACAAGATTAGAAAGTCTATTCGTTAGCAATTAAACCATTTAATATTAGTACGAAATGCAAAGAAAGATGAATGACCCCTTTGGTTGATAGAAGTAAATATACTTGTTTGTTTTAATTAATATACTAGGTAATTCAGCCACAAAAGTTAATTTCATGATCACTGTATCAAAAAGTGTGTTTGCAAATAAAAGTGAAAACTTGCTAAATAGAAATGATGGGCGAGTCTCTTTATTTTGGAATTCAAGCAATTAATATCATTAAAAAATGCGAATCATGTTCATGGACTCAATTGCTTGCTGGAATTGAATGAATTCATTGTATAGATGGTTCATGGGCATTGTTTTGACAATGAATATAGTCGTTAAAAAAGTCATAAATGATAATTTCATGGTAATTGGATAAAAAATAGTCTTTCTGAGAAAGTGAGGAGCCTGACTAGAATGAGGTGAATAGAAAGACTCGTTATTTAGTAATTAAACCACTTAAAATTAGTGTAGAATGCAAACCAACATGAATTAGTTCTTTGGTTGATGGAAGTAAACACGTTTACAGTCTTAATTGCATTTAGACTTGTTTTTTTTTAATTAATATACTAGGAAGTTTAGCGACAAATGTTAATTTAGTAATTACTGACTTAAAAAGTGTGTTTGGAACTAAAAGGAGAGCGTTACAGAGGGAGAAATGATGGGTGAGATGCATTTTTTCTTTAATTCAACCAAATAATATCAATAAGAAATGTTAATCAATATCAAGGACTCCATTATTGGTTGGAATTGACCAAATTCATGGTATTTATAGTTCGTGGACCTTGTTTTTACAATGAATATAGTTGTTACAAAGGATACAAAAGATAACTTCATGGTTATTGCATGAAAAACTGTCCATGAAAAAAAAAGTGGAGCCTGATTGGCTAATCGAGATTAGAAAGTTTATTATTTAGGAATTAAACCATTTAACATTAGTACGAAATGCAAACAAAAATGAATGACACCTTTGGTTGATAGAAGTAAACACACTTGTTTGTTTTAATTAATATACTCTGTAGTTTGGCTACAAAAGTTAATTTCATGATCACTGTATCAAAAACTGTGTTTGGAAGCAAAAGTGGAGCCTTGCTAACATGAAATGATGGGTGAGACTCTTTATTTGGGAATTCAACCAAAGAATATCAATAAGAAATGTTAATCAATATAAAAGACTCCGTTATTGGTTGGAATTGAATAAATTCGCGGTATTGATGGTACGTGGACATTGATTTCACAATGAATATAGTTGTTACAAAGGACACAAAAGATAACTTCATGGTCATTGCATGAAAAATTGTCCATGCAAGAAAACGTGGAGCCTGATTGGCTTAACGAGATTAGAAAGTTTATTATTTAGCAATTAAACCATTTAACATTAGTACGAAATGCAAACAAAGATGAATGACCCCTTTGGTTGATAGAAGTATATAAACTTGTTTGTTTATTTAATATACTCTGTAGTTTAGCCACAACAATTAATTTCAGGATCACTGTAAAAAAAAAGTGTGTTTGCAAACAAAAGTGGAAGTTTAGCGACAAATGTTAATTTCGTAATTACTGTCTTAAAAAGTGTGTTTGCAACTAAAAAGGGAGCGTTACAGAGGGAGAAATGATGGGTGAGATGCATTTTTTTTTTAACTCAACCAAATAATATCAATAAGAAATGTTAATCAATATCAAGGACTCCATTATTGGTTGGAATTGACTAAATTCATGGTATTTATAGTTCGTGGACCTTGTTTTTACAATGAATATAGTTGTTACAAAGGACACAAAAGATGACTTCATGGTAATTGCATGAAAAATTGTCCATGCAAAAAAAAGTGGAGCCTGATTGGCTTATCGAGATTAGAAAGTCTATTATTTAGGAATTAAACCATTTAACATTTGTATGAAATGCAAACAAAAATTAATGACACCTTTGGTTGATAGAAGTAAACACACTTGTTTGTTTTAATTAATATACTCTGTAGTTTGGCCACAAAAGTTAATTTCATGATCACTGTATCAAAAAGTGTGTTTGCAAACAAAAGTGGAAACTTGCTAAATAGAAATGATGGGCGAGACTCTTTATTTTGGAATTCAAGCAATTAATATCAATAAAAAATGCGAATCATGTTCATGGACTCAATTGCTTGCTGGAATTAAATGAACTCATTGTATAGATGGTTCATGGGCATTGTTTTCACAATGAATATAGTCGTTAGAAAAGTCATACATGATAATTTCATGGTAATTGGATAAAAATAGTCTTTCTAATAAAGTGAGCAGCCTGACTAGAATGAGGTGAATAGAAAGTCTCGTTATTTAGTAATTAAATCACTTAAAATTAGTGCAAAATGCAAACCAATATGAATTAGTTCTTTGGTTGATGGAAGTAAACACATTTACATTCTTAATTGCATTTAGACTTGTTTGTTTTAATTAATTTACTAGGAACTTTAGCGACAAAATGTTAATTTCGTAATTAATGTCTTAAAAGGTGTGTTTGGAACAAAAAGGTGAGCGTTACAGAGGGAGAAATGATGGGTGAGACTCATTTTTTTTTTAATTCAACCAAATAATATCAATAAGAAATGTTAATCAATATCCAAGACTCCATTATTGGTTGGAATTGACTAAATTCATGGTATTTATAGTTCGTGGACCTTGTTTTTACAATGAATATCGTTGTTACAAAGGACACAAAAGACAACTTCCTGGTCATTGCATGAAAAATTGTCCATGCAAAAAAAAGTGGAGCCTGATTGGCTTATCGAGATTAGAAAGTCTATTATTTAGGAATTAAACCATTTACCATTTGTACGAAATGCAAACAAACATGAATGACCCCTTTGGTTGATAGAAGTAAACACACTTTTTTGTTTTAATTAATATACTCTGTAATTTGGCCACAAAAGTTAATTTCATGATCACTGTATCAAAAAGTGTGTTTGGAAGCAAAAGAGGAGCCTTACTAACAAGAAATGATGGGTGAGACTCTTTATTTGGGAATTCAACCAAATAATATCAATAAGAAATGTTAATCATTATCAAAGACTCCATTATTGGTTGGAGTTGAATAAATTCACGGTATTGATGGTACGTGGACATTGTTTTCACAATGAATATAGTTGTTACAAAGGACACAAAAGATAACTTCATGGTCATTGTATGAAAAATTGTCCATGCAAGAAAAAGTGGAGCCTGATTGGCTTAACGAGATTAGAAAGTCTATTATTTAGCAATTAAACCATTTAACATTAGTACGAAATGCAAACAAAGATGAATGACCCCTTTGGTTGATAGAAGTATATAAACTTGTTTGTTTTAATTAATATACTCGGTAGTTGAGCCACAAAAGTTAATTTCAGGATCACTGTAAAAAAAAGTGTGTTTGCAAACAAAAGAGGAGGCTTGCTAACTAGAAATGATGGGTGAGAATCCTTATTTGGGAATTCAACTAAATAATATCAATATGAAATGGTAATCAAGATCAAGGACTCCATTATTGGTTGGAATTGAATAAATTCATGGTAATGATGGTACGTCGACATTGTTTTCACAATGAATATAGTTGTTACAACGAATACAAAAGATAACTTCATGGTCATTCCATGAAAAATTGTCCATGCAAGAAAAAGTGGAGCCTGATTGGCTTAACGAGATTAGAAAGTCTATTGTTTAGCAATTAAACCATTTAATATTAGTACGAAATGCAAACAAAGATGAATGACCCCTTTCGTTGATAGAAGTAAATATACTTGTTTGTTTTTATTAATATACTACGTAATTCAGCGACAAAAGTAAATTTCATGATCACTGTATCAAAAAGTCTGTTTGCAAACAAAAGTGGAAACTTGCTAAATAGAAATGATGCGCGAGTCTCTTTATTTTGGAATTCAAGCAATTAATATCAATAAAAAATGGGAATCATGTTCATGGACTCAATTGCTTGCTGGAATTGAATGAATTCATTGTATAGATGTTTCATGAGCATTGTTTTCACAATGAATATAGTCGTTAAACAAGTCATTAATGATAATTTCATGGTAATTGGATGAAAAATATTCTTTCTAATAAAGTGTGGAGCTTGACTAGAATGAGGTGAATAGAAAGTTTCCTTATTTAGTAATTAAACTACTTAAAATTAGTGCAAAATGCAAACCAACATGAATTAGTTCATTGGTTGATGGAAGTAAACACGTTTACAGTCTTAATTGCATTTAGACTTGTTAGTTTTAATTAATATACTAGGAAGTTTAGCGACAAATATTAATTTCGTAATTACTGTCTTAAAAAGTTTGTTTGGAACAAAAAGGGGAGCGTTACAGAGGGAGAAATGATGGGTGAGACTCATTTTTTTTTTTAATTCAACCAAATAATATCAATGAGAAATGTTAATCAATATCAAGGACTCCATTATTGGTTGGAATTGACTAAATTCATGGTATTTATAGTTCGTGGACCTTGTTTTTACAATGAATATAGTTGTTCCAAAGGACACAAAAGATAACTTCATGGTCATTGCATGAAAAATTGTCCATGCAAAAAAAAGTGGAGCCTGATTGGCTTATCGAGATTAGAAAGTCTATTATTTAGGAATTAAACCATTTAACATTAGTACAAAATGCAAACAAAAATCAATGACACCTTTGGTTGATAGAAGTAAACACATTTGTTTGTTTTAATTAATATACTCTGTAGTTTGGCCACAAAAGTTAATTTCATGATCACTGTATCAAAAAGTGTGTTTGGAAGCAAAAGAGGAGCCTTACTAACAAGAAATGATGGCTGAGACTCTTTATTTGGGAATTCAACCAAATAATATCAATAAGAAATGTTAATCAATATCAAAGACTCCATTATTGGTTGGAGTTGAATAAATTCACAGTATTGATGGTACGTGGACATTGATTTTACAATGAATATAGTTGCTACAATGGACACAAAAGATAACTTCATGGTCATTGCATGAAAAATTGTCCATGCAGGAAAAAGTGGATCCTGATTGGCTTAACGAGATTAGAAAGTCTATTATTTAGCAATTAAACCATTTAACATTGGTACGAAATGCAAACAAACATGAATGACCCCTTTGGTTGATAGAAGTAGATATACTTGTTCATTTTAATTAATATACTAGGTAGTTTAGCCACAAAAGTTAATTTCATGATCACTGTATCAAAAAGTGTATTTGCAAACCAAAGTGGACACTTGCTAACTATAAATGATGGGCGAGACTCTTTATTTTGGAATTCAACCAATTAATATCAATAAAAAATACGAATCAAGGTCAAGGACTCAATATTTTGATGGAATTGAATGGATTCATTGTATACATGGTTCATGGGCATTGTTTTCACAAAGAATATAGTCGTTAAAATAGTTATAAATGATAATTTCATGGTAATTGGATGAAATATAGTCTTTCTAATAAAGTGAGGAGCGTAACTAGAATGAGGTGAATAGGAAGTCCCGTTATTTAGTAATAAACCACTTGAAATTAGTGCAAAATGCAAACCAACATGAATTAGTTCTTTGGTTGATGGAAGTAAACATGTTTACAGTCTTAATTGCGTTTAGACTTGTTTGTTTCAATTAATATACTAGGAAGTTTAGCGACAAATGTTAATTTCGCAATTACTGTCTTAAAAAGTGTGTTTGGAACAAAAAGGGGAGCATTACAGAGGGAGAAATGATGCGTGAGACTCATTCTTTTTTTAATTCAACCAAATAATATCAATAAGAAATGTTAATCAATATCAAGGACTCCATTATTGGTTGGAGTTGAATAAATTCACGGTATTGATGGTACGTGGACATTGTTTCACAATCAATATAGTTGTTACAAAGGACACAAAAGATAACTTCATGGTCATTGCATGAAAAATTGTCCATGCAAGATAAAGTGGAGCGTAATTGGCTTAACGAGATTAGAAAGTCTATTATTTAGCAATTAAACCATTTAACATTAGTACGAAACGCAAACAAAGATGAATGACCCCTTTGGTTGATAGAAGTATATAAACTTGTTTCTTTTATTTAATATACTCGGTAGTTTAGCCACAAAAGTTAATTTCAGGATCACAGTAAAAAAAAGTGTGTTTGCAAACAAAAGAGGAGGCTTGCTAACTAGAAATGATGGGTGAGACTCCTTATTTGGGAATTCAACCAAATAATATCAATATGAAATGGTAATCAAGATCAAGGACTCCATTATTGGTTGGAATTGAATAAATTCATGGTATTGATGGTACGTGGACATTGTTTTCGCAATGAATATAGTTGTTACAAAGGACACAAAAGATAACTTCATGGTCATTACATGAAAAATTGTCCATGCTAGAAAAAGTGGAGCCTGATTGGCTTAACGAGATTAGAAAATCTATTATTTAGCAATTAAACCATTTAACATTAGTACGAAATCCAAACAAAGATGAATGACACCTTTAGTTGATAGAAGTAATCACACTTGTTTGTTTTAATTAATATACTCTGTAGTTTAGCCACAAAAGTTAATGTCATGATCACTGTATCAACAACTGTGTTTGCAAATAAAAGTGGAGACTTGCTAAATAGAAATGCTGGGCGAATCTCTTTATTTTGGAATTCAAGCAATAAATATCAATAAAAAATGCGAATCATGTTCATGGACTCAATTGCTTGCTAGAATTGAATGAATTCATTGTATAGATGGTTCATGGCCATTGTTTTCACAATGAATATAGTCGTTAAAAAAGTCATAAATGATCATTTCATGGTAGTTGGATGAAAAATAGTCTTTCTAATAAAGTGAGGAGCCTGACTAGAATGAGGTGAGTAGAAAGTCTCGTTATTTAGTAATTAGAGCACTTAAAATTAGTGCAAAATGCAAACCAACATGAATTAGTTCTTTGGTTGATGGAAGTAAACATGTTTACAGTCTTAATTGCATTTAGACTTGTTTGTTTTAATTAATATACTAGGACGTTTAGCGACAAATGTTAATTTCGCAATTACTATCTTAAAAAGTGTGTTTGGAATAAAAAGGGGAGTGTTACAGAGGGAGAAATGATGCGTGAGACTCATTTTTTTTTAATTCAACCAAATAATATCAATAAGAAATGTTAATCAATATCAAGGACTCCATTATTGGTTCGAATTGGTGAGACTCATTTTTTTTTAATTCAACCAAATAATATCAATAAGAAATGTTAATCAATATCAAGGACTCCATTATTGGTTCGAATTGACTAAATTCATAGTATTTATAGTTCGTGGACCTTGTTTTTACAATGAATATAGTTGTTACAAAGGACACAAAAGATAACTTCATGGTCATTGCATGAAAAATTGTCCATGCAAAAAAAAGTGGAGCCTGATTGGCTTATCGAGATTAGAAAGTCTATTATTTAGGAATTAAACCATTTAACATTAGTACGAAATGCAAACAAGAATGAATGACACCTGTGGTTGATAGAAGTAAACACACTTATTTGTTTTAATTAATATACTCTTTAGTTTGGCCACAAAAGTTAATTTCATGATCACTGTATCAAAATGTGTGTTTGGAAGCAAAAGAGGAGCCTTGCTAACAAGAAATGATGGGTGAGACTCCTTATTTGGGAATTCAACCAAATAATATCATTAAGAAATGTTAATCAATATCAAAGACTCCATTATTGGTTGGAGTTGAATAAATTCACGGTATTGATGGTACATGGACATTGTTTTCAAAATGAATATAGTTGTTACAAAGGACACAAAAGATAACTTCATGGTCATTGAATGAAAAATTGTCCATGCAGGAAAAAGTGGATCCTGATTGGCTTAACGAGATTAGAAAGTCTATTATTTAGCAATTAAACCATTTAACATTGGTACAAAATGCAAACAAACATGAATGACCCCTTTGGTTGATAGAAGTAGATATACTTGTTTGTTTTAGTTAATATACTAGGTAGTTTAGCCACAAAAGTTAATTTCATGATCACTGTATCAAAAAGTGTATTTGCAAACCAAAGTGGACACTTGCTAACTGTAAATGAATGAATTCATTGTATAGATAGTTCATGGGCATTGTTATCACAATGAATATAGTCGTTAAAAAAAGTCATAAATGATAATTTCATGGTAATTGGATGAAAAATAGTCTTTCTAATAAAGTGAGGAGCCTGACTAGAATGAGGTGAGTAGAAAGTCTCGTTATTTAGTAATTAGACCACTTAAAAATAGTGCAAAATGCAAACCAACATGAATTAGTTCTTTGGTTGATGGAAGTAAACATGTTTATAGTCTTAATTGCATTTAGACTTGTTTGTTTTAATTAAGATACTAGGAAGTTTAGTGACAAATGTTAATTTCGCAATTACTGTCTTAAAAAGTGTGTTTGGAACAAAAAGGGGAGCGTTACAGAGGGAGAAATGATGCGTGAGGCTCATTTTTTTTTTAATTCAACCAAATAATATCAATAAGAAATGTTAATCAATATCAAGGACTCCATTATTGGTTTAAATTGACTAAATTCATAGTATTCATAGTTCGTGGACCTTGTTTTTACAATGAATATAGTTGTTACAAAGGACATAAAAGATAACTTCATGGTCATTGCATGAAAAATTGTCCATGCAAGAAAAAGTGGAGCCTGATTGGTTTATCGAGATTAGAAAGTCTATTATTTAGGAATTAAACCATTTAACATTAGTACGAAATGCAAACAAAAATGAATGACACCTTTGGTTGATAGAAGTAAACACACTTATTTTTAATTAATATACTCCTTAGTTTGGCCACAAAAGTTAATTTCATGATCACTGTATCAAAATGTGTGTTTGGAAGCAAAAGAGGAGCCTTGCTAACAAGAAATGATGGGTGAGACTCCTTATTTGGGAATTCAACCAAATAATATCAATATGAAATGGTAATCAAGATCAAGGACTCCATTATTGGTTAGAATTGAATAAATTCATGCTATTGATGGTACGTGGACATTGTTTTCGCAATGAATATAGTTGTTACAAAGGACACAAAAAGATAACTTCATGGTCATTACATGAGAAATTGTCCATGCTAGAAAAATTGGAGCCTGATTGGCTTAACGAGATTAGAAAGCCTATTATTTAAAGCCTATTATTTAGCAATTAAAACCATTTAACATTAGCACAAAATGCAAACAAAGATGAATGACACCTTTAGTTGATAGAAGTAATCACACTTGTTTGTTTTGATTAATATACTCTGTAGTTTAGCCACAAAAGTTAATGTCATGATCACTGTATCAATAAGTGTGTTTGCAAATAAAAGTGGAGACTTGCTAAATAGAAATGTTGGGCGAATCTCTTTATTTTGGAATTCAAGCAATAAATATCAATAAAAAAAATGCAAATCATGTTCATGGACTCAATTGTTGGGACGAATCTCTTTTTGCTAGAATTGAATGAATTCATTGTATAGATGGTTCATGGGCATTGTTTTCACAATGAATGTAGTCGTTAAAAAAGTCATAAATGATAATTTCATGGTAGTTGGATGAAAAATAGTCTTTCTAATAAAGTGAGGAGCCTGACTAGAATGAGGTGAGTAGAAAGTCTCGTTATTTAGTAATTAGAGCACTTAAAATTAGTGCAAAATGCAAACCAACATGAATTAGTTCTTTGGTTGATGGAAGTAAACATGTTTACAGTCTTAATTGCATTTAGACTTGTTTGTTTTAATTAATATACTAGGACGTTTAGCGACAAATGTTAATTTCGCAATTACTATCTTAAAAAGTGTGTTTGGAATAAAAAGGGGAGTGTTACAGAGGGAGAAATGATGCGTGAGACTCATTTTTTTTTAATTCAACCAAATAATATCAATAAGAAATGTTAATCAATATCAAGGACTCCATTATTGGTTCGAATTGACTAAATTCATAGTATTTATAGTTCGTGGACCTTGTTTTTACAATGAATATAGTTGTTACAAAGGACACAAAAGATAACTTCATGGTCATTGCATGAAAAATTGTCCATGCAAAAAAAAGTGGAGCCTGATTGGCTTATCGAGATTAGAAAGTCTATTATTTAGGAATTAAACCATTTAACATTAGTACGAAATGCAAACAAGAATGAATGACACCTGTGGTTGATAGAAGTAAACACACTTATTTGTTTTAATTAATATACTCTTTAGTTTGGCCACAAAAGTTAATTTCATGATCACTGTATCAAAATGTGTGTTTGGAAGCAAAAGAGGAGCCTTGCTAACAAGAAATGATGGGTGAGACTCCTTATTTGGGAATTCAACCAAATAATATCATTAAGAAATGTTAATCAATATCAAAGACTCCATTATTGGTTGGAGTTGAATAAATTCATGGTATTGATGGTACATGGACATTGTTTTCAAAATGAATATAGTTGTTACAAAGGACACAAAAGATAACTTCATGGTCATTGAATGAAAAATTGTCCATGCAGGAAAAAGTGGATCCTGATTGGCTTAACGAGATTAGAAAGTCTATTATTTAGCAATTAAACCATTTAACATTGGTACAAAATGCAAACAAACATGAATGACCCCTTTGGTTGATAGAAGTAGATATACTTGTTTGTTTTAGTTAATATACTAGGTAGTTTAGCCACAAAAGTTAATTTCATGATCACTGTATCAAAAAGTGTATTTGCAAACCAAAGTGGACACTTGCTAACTGTAAATGAATGAATTCATTGTATAGATAGTTCATGGGCATTGTTATCACAATGAATATAGTCGTTAAAAAAAGTCATAAATGATAATTTCATGGTAATTGGATGAAAAATAGTCTTTCTAATAAAGTGAGGAGCCTGACTAGAATGAGGTGAGTAGAAAGTCTCGTTATTTAGTAATTAGACCACTTAAAAATAGTGCAAAATGCAAACCAACATGAATTAGTTCTTTGGTTGATGGAAGTAAACATGTTTATAGTCTTAATTGCATTTAGACTTGTTTGTTTTAATTAAGATACTAGGAAGTTTAGTGACAAATGTTAATTTCGCAATTACTGTCTTAAAAAGTGTGTTTGGAACAAAAAGGGGAGCGTTACAGAGGGAGAAATGATGCGTGAGGCTCATTTTTTTTTTAATTCAACCAAATAATATCAATAAGAAATGTTAATCAATATCAAGGACTCCATTATTGGTTTAAATTGACTAAATTCATAGTATTCATAGTTCGTGGACCTTGTTTTTACAATGAATATAGTTGTTACAAAGGACATAAAAGATAACTTCATGGTCATTGCATGAAAAATTGTCCATGCAAGAAAAAGTGGAGCCTGATTGGTTTATCGAGATTAGAAAGTCTATTATTTAGGAATTAAACCATTTAACATTAGTACGAAATGCAAACAAAAATGAATGACACCTTTGGTTGATAGAAGTAAACACACTTATTTTTAATTAATATACTCCTTAGTTTGGCCACAAAAGTTAATTTCATGATCACTGTATCAAAATGTGTGTTTGGAAGCAAAAGAGGAGCCTTGCTAACAAGAAATGATGGGTGAGACTCCTTATTTGGGAATGCAACCAAATAATATCAATATGAAATGGTAATCAAGATCAAGGACTCCATTATTGGTTAGAATTGAATAAATTCATGCTATTGATGGTACGTGGACATTGTTTTCGCAATGAATATAGTTGTTACAAAGGACACAAAAAGATAACTTCATGGTCATTACATGAGAAATTGTCCATGCTAGAAAAAGTGGAGCCTGATTGGCTTAACGAGATTAGAAAGCCTATTATTTAAAGCCTATTATTTAGCAATTAAACCATTTAACATTAGCACAAAATGCAAACAAAGATGAATGACACCTTTAGTTGATAGAAGTAATCACACTTGTTTGTTTTGATTAATATACTCTGTAGTTTAGCCACAAAAGTTAATGTCATGATCACTGTATCAATAAGTGTGTTTGCAAATAAAAGTGGAGACTTGCTAAATAGAAATGTTGGGCGAATCTCTTTATTTTGGAATTCAAGCAATAAATATCAATAAAAAATGCAAATCATGTTCATGGACTCAATTGCTTGCTAGAATTGAATGAATTCATTGTATAGATGGTTCATGGGCATTGTTTTCACAATGAATGTAGTCGTTAAAAAAGTCATAAATGATAATTTCATGGTAGTTGGATGAAAAATAGTCTTTCTAATAAAGTAAGGAGCCTGACTAGAATGAGGTGAGTAGAAAGTCTCATTATTTAGTAATTAGAGCACTTAAAATTAGTGCAAAATGCAAACCAACATGAATTAGTTCTTTGGTTGATGGAAGAAAACATGTTTACAGTCTTAATTGCATTTAGACTTGTTTGTTTTAATTAATATACTAGGACGTTTAGCGACAAATGTTAATTTCGCAATTACTGTCTTAAAAAGTGTATTTGGAATAAAAAGGGGAGCGTTACAAAGGGAGAAATGATGCGTGAGACTCATTTTTTTTTAATTCAACCAAATAATATCAATAAGAAATGTTAATCAATATCAAGGACTCCATTATTGGTTCGAATTGACTAAATTCATAGTATTTATAGTTCGTGGACCTTGTTTTTACAATGAATATAATTGTTACAAAGGACACAAAAGATAACTTCAGGGTCATTGCATGAAAAAGTGTCCATGCAAAAAAAAGTGGAGCCTGATTGGCTTATCGAGATTAGAAAGTCTATTATTTAGGAATTAAACCATTTAACATTAGTACGAAATGCAAACAAAAATGAATGACACCTGTGGTTGATAGAAGTAAACACACTTATTTGTTTTAATTAATATACTCTTTAGTTTGGCCACAAAAGTTAATTTCATGATCACTGTATTAAAATGTGTGTTTGGAAGCAAAAGAGGAGCCTTGCTAACAAGAAATGATGGGTGAGTCTCTTTCTTTGGGAATTCAACCAAATAATATCATGAAGAAATGCTAATCAATATCAAAGACTCCATTATTGGTGGGAGTTGAATTAATTTACGGTATTGATGGTACGTGGACATTGTTTCACAATCAATATAGTTGTTACAAAGGACACAAAAGATAACTTCATGGTCATTGCATGAAAAATTGTCCATGCAAGAAAAAGTGGAGCGTAATTGGCTTAACGAGATTAGAAAGTCTATTATTTAGCAATTAAACCATTTAACATTAGTACGAAATGCAAACAAAGATGAATGACCCCTTTGGTTGATAGAAGTATATAAACTTGTTTCTTTTATTTAATATACTCGGTAGTTTAGCCACAAAAGTTAATTTCAGGATCACAGTAAAAAAAAGTGTGTTTGCAAACAAAAGAGGAGGCTTGCTAACTAGAAATGATGGGTGAGACTCCTTATTTGGGAATTCAACCAAATAATATCAATATGAAATGGTAATCAAGATCAAGGACTCCATTATTGGTTGGAATTGAATAAATTCATGGTATTGATGGTACGTGGACATTGTTTTCGCAATGAATATAGTTGTTACAAAGGACACAAAAGATAACTTCATGGTCATTACATGAAAAATTGTCCATGCTAGAAAAAGTGGAGCCTGATTGGCTTAACGAGATTAGAAAGTCTATTATTTAGCAATTAAACCATTTAACATTAGTACGAAATGCAAACAAAGATGAATGACACCTTTAGTTGATAGAAGTAATCACACTTGTTTGTTTTAATTAATATTATACTCTGAAGTTTTGCCACAAAAGTTACTTTCATGATCACTGTATCAAAAAGTGTGTTTGTAAACAAAAGTGGAGACATGCTATATAGAAATGATGCGCGAGTCTCTTTATTTTGGAATTCAAGCAATTAATATCTATAAAAAATGCGAATCATGTTCATGGACTCAATTGCTTGCTAGAATTGAATGAATTCATTGTATAGACGGTTCATGGGCATTGTTTTCACAATGAATATAGTCGTTAAAAAAGTCATTGCATGAAAAATTGTCCATGCAAACAAAAGTGGAGCCTGATTGGCTTATCGAGATTAAAAAGTCTATTATTTAGGAATTAAACCATTTAACATTAGTACGAAATGCAAACAAAAATGAATGACACCTTTGGTTGATAGAAGTAAACACACTTGTTTGTTTTAATTGATATACTCTGTAGTTGGTCACAAAAGTTAATTTCATGATCACTGTATTAAAAAATTGTGTTTGGAAGCAAAAGAGGAGCCTTGCTAACAAGAAATGATGGGTGAGACTCTTTATTTGGGAATTCAACCAAATAATATCAATAATAAATGTTAATCAATATAAATGACTCCATTATTGGTTGGAGTTGAATAAATTCATGGTATTGATGGTACGTGGACATTGTTTTCAAAATGAATATAGTTGTTACAAAGGACACAAAAGATAACTTCATGGTCATTGAATGAAAAATTGTCCATGGAGGAAAAAGTGGATCCTGATTGGCTTAACGAGATTAGAAAGTCTATTATTTAGCAATTAAACCATTTAACATTGGTACAAAATGCAAACAAACATGAATGACCCCTTTGGTTGATAGAAGTAGATATACTTGTTTGTTTTCATTAATATACTAGGTAGTTTAGCCACAAAAGTTAATTTCATGATCACTGTATCAAAAAGTGTATTTGCAAACCAAAGTGGACACTTGCTAACTGTAAATGAATGAATTCATTGTATAGATAGTTCATGGGCATTGTTATCATAATGAATATAGTCGTTAAAAAAGTCATAAATGATAATTTCATGGTAATTGGATGAAAAATAGTCTTTCTAATAAAGTGAGGAGCCTGACTAGAATGAGGTGAGTAGAAAGTCTCGTTATTTAGTAATTAGACCACTTAAAATTAGTGCAAAATGCAAACCAACATGAATTAGTTCTTTGGTTGATGGAAGTAAACATGTTTATAGTCTTAATTGCATTTAGACTTGTTTGTTTTAATTAAGATACTAGGAAGTTTAGCGACAAATGTTAATTTCGCAATTACTGTCTTAAAAAGTGTGTTTGGAACAAAAAGGGGAGCGTTACAGAGGGAGAAATGATGCGTGAGGCTCATTTTTTTTTTAATTCAACCAAATAATATCAATAAGAAATGTTAATCAATATCAAGGACTCCATTATTGGTTCGAATTGACTAAATTCATAGTATTTATAGTTCGTGGACCTTGTTTTTACAATGAATATAGTTGTTACAAAGGACACAAAAGATAACTTCATGGTCATTGCATGAAAAATTGTCCATGCAAAAAAAAGTGGAGCCTGATTGGCTTATCAAGATTAGAAAGTCTATTATTTAGGAATTAAACCATTTACCATTAGTACGAAATGCAAACAAAAATGAATGACACCTTTGGTTGATAGAAGTAAACACACTTATTTTTAATTAATATACTCTTTAATTTGGCCACAAAAGTTGATTTCATGATCACTGTATCAAAATGTGTGTTTGGAAGCAAAAGAGGAGCCTTGCTAACAAGAAATGATGGGTGAGTCTCTTTCTTTGGGAATTCAACCAAATAATATCATTAAGAAATGTTAATCAATATCAAAGACTCCATTATTGGTTGGAGTTGAATAAATTCACGGTATTGATGGTACGTGGACATTGTTTTCGCAATGAATATAGTTTTTACAAAGGACACAAAAGATAACTTCATGGTCATTGCATGAAAAATTGTCCATGCTGGAAAAAGTGGAGCCTGATTGGCTTAACGAGATTAGAAAGTCTATTATTTAGCAATTAAACCATTTAACATTAGTACGAAATGCAAACAAAGATGAATGACACCTTTAGTTGATAGAAGTAATCACACTTGTTTGTTTTAATTAATATACTCTGTAGTTTAGCCACAAAAGTTAATTTCATGATCACTGTATCAACAAGTGTGTTTGTAAACAAAAGTGGAGACTTGCTAAATAGAAATGATGGGCGAATCTCTTTATTTTGGAATTCTAGCAATAAATATCAATAAAAAATGCGAATCATGTTCATGGACTCAATTGCTTGCTAGAATTGAATGAATTCATTGTATAGATGGTTCATGGGCATTGTTTTCACAATGAATATAGTCGTTAAAAAAGTCATAAATGATAATTTCATGGTAATTGGATGAAAAATAGTCTTTCTAATAAAGTGAGGAGCCTCACTAGAATGAGGTGAGTAGAAAGTCTCGTTATTTAGTAATTAGACCACTTAAAATTAGTGCAAAATGCAAACTAACATGAATTAGTTCTTTGGTTGATGGAAGTAAACATGTTTACAGTCTTAATTGCATTTAGACTTGTTTGTTTTAATTAAGATACTAGGAAGTTTAGCGACAAATGTTAATTTCGCAATTACTGTCTTAAAAAGTGGGTTTGGAACAAAAAGGGGAGCGTTACAGAGGGAGAAATGATGCGTGAGACTCATTTTTTTTTTAATTCAACCAAATAATATCAATAAGAAATGTTAATCAATATCAAGGACTCCATTATTGGTTGGAATTGACTAAATTCATAGTATTTATAGTTCGTGGACCTTGTTTTTACAATAAATATAATTGTTACAAAGCACACAAAAGATAACTTCATGGTCATTGCATGAAAAATTGTCGATGCAAAAAAAAGTGGAGCCTGATTGGCTTATCGAGATTAGAAAGTCTATTATTTAGGAATTAAACCATTTAACATTACTACGAAATGCAAACAAAAATGAATGACACCTTTGGTTGATAGAAGTAAACACACTTATTTGTTTTAATTAATATACTCTTTAGTTTGGCCACAAAAGTTAATTTCATGATCACTGTATCAAAATGTGTGTTTGGAAGCAAAAGAGGAGCCTTGCTAACAAGAAATGATGGGTGAGTCTCTTTCTTTGGGAATTCAACCAAATAATATCATTAAGAAATGTTAATCAATATAAAAGACTCCATTATTGGTTGGAGTTGAATAAATTCACGGTATTGATGGTAGGTGGACATTGTTTTCACAATGAATATAGTTGTTACAAAGGACACAAAAGATAACTTCATGGTCATTGCCTGAAAAATTGTCCATGCAAGAAATAGTGGAGCGCAATTGGCTTAACGAGATTAGAAAGTCTATTATTTAGCAATTAAACCATTTAACGTTAGTACGAAATGCAAACAAAGATGAATGACCCCTTTTGTTGATAGAAGTATATAAACTTGTTTCTTTTAATTAATATACTCGGTAGTTTAGACACAAAAGTTAATTTCAGGATCACAGTAAAAAAAAGTGTGTTTGCAAACAAAAGAGGAGGCTTGCTAACCACAAATGATGGGTGAGACTCCTTATTTGGGAATTCAACCAAATAATATCAATATGAAATGGTAATCAAGATCAAGGACTCCATTATTGGTTGGAATTGAATAAATTCATGGTATTGATGGTACGTGGACATTGTTTTCACAATGAATATAGTTGTTACAAAGGACACAAAAGATAACTTCATGGTCATTATATGAAAAATTGTCCATGCTAGAAAAAGTGGAGCCTGATTGGCTTCACGAGATTAGAAAGTCTATTATTTAGCAATTAAACCATTTAACATTAGTACAAAATGCAAACAAAGATGAATGACACCTTTAGTTGATAGAAGTAATCACACTTGTTTGTTTTAATTAATATACTCTGTAGTTTAGCGACCAAAGTTAATTTCATGATCACTGTATCAAAAAGTGTGTTTGTAAACAAAATTGGACACATGCTAAATAGAAATGATGCGCAAGTCTCTTTATTTTGGAATTCAAGCAATTAATATCTATAAAAAATGCGAATCATGTTCAAGGACTTAATTGCTTGCTGGAATTGAATGAATTCATTGTATAAATGGTTCATGGGCATTGTTTTCACAATGAATATAGTCGTTAAAAAAGTCATAAATGATAATTTCATGGTAATTGGATGAAAAATAGTCTTTCTAATAAAGTGAGGAGCCTAACTAGAATGAGGTGAATAAAAAGTCTTGTTATTTAGTAATTAAACCACTTAAAATTAGTGCAAAATGCAAACCAACATGAATTAGTTCTTTGGTTGATGGAAGTAAACACGTTTACAGTCTTAATTGCATTTAAACTTGTTTGTTTTCATTAATATACTAGGAAGCTTAGCGACAAATGTTAATTTCGTAATTACTGTCTTAAAAAGTGTGTTTGGAACAAAAAGGGGAGCGTTACAGAGGGAGAAATGATGGGCGAGACTCATTTTTTTTTAATTCAAAAAAATAATATGAATAAGAAATGTTAATCAATATCAAGGAATCCATTATTGGTTGTAATTGACTAAATTCATGGTATTTATAGTTTGTGGACCTTGGTTTTACAATGGATATAGTTGTTACAAAGGACACAAAAGATAACTTCATGATCATTGCATGAAAAATTGTCCATGCAAAAAAAAGTGGAGCCTGATTGGCTTATCGAGATTAAAAAGTCTATTATTTAGGAATTAAACCATTTAACATTACTACAAAATGCAAACAAAAATGAATGACACCTTTGGTTGATAGAAGTAAACACACTTATTTGTTTTAATTAATATACTCTTTAGTTTGGCCATAAAAGTTAATTTCATGATCACTGTATCAAAATGTGTGTTTGGAAGTAAAAGAGGAGCCTTGCTAACAAGAAATGATGGGTGAGTCTCTTTCTTTGGGAATTCAACCAAATAATATCATTAAGAAATGTTAATCAATATCAAAGACTCCATTATTGGTTGGAGTTGAATAAATTCACGGTATTGATGGTACGTGGACATTGATTTCACAATGAATATAGTTGTTACAAAGGACACAAAAGATAACTTCAAGGTCATTGCATGAAAAATTGTCCGTGCAAGAAAAAGTGGAGCGTAATTGGCTTGACGAGATTAGAAAGTCTATTATTAAGCAATTAAACCATTTAACAATAGTACGAAATGCAAACAAAGATGAATGACACCTTTAATTGATAGAAGTAATCACACTTGTTTGTTTTAATTAATATACTCTGTAGTTTAGCCACGAAAGTTAATTTCATGATCACTGTATCAAAAAGTGTTTGTAAACAAAATTGGACACATGCTAAATAGAAATGATGCGCGAGTCTCTTTATTTTGGAATTAAAGCAATTAATATCTATAAAAAATGCGAATCATGTTCATGGACTCAATTGCTTGCTGGAATTGAATGAATTCATTGTATAAATGGTTCATGGGCATTGTTTTCACAATGAATATAGTTGTGAAAAAAGTCATAAATGATAATTTCATGGTAATTGGATGAAAAATAGTCTTTCTAATAAAGTGAGGAGCCTAACTAGAATGAGGTGAATAAAAAGTCTTGTTATTTAGTAATTAAACCACTTAAAATTAGTGCAAAATGCAAACCAACATGAATTAGTTCTTTGGTTGATGGAAGTAAACATGTTTACAGTCTTAATTGCATTTAGACTTGTTTGTTTTAATTAATATAATAGGAAGTTTAGCGACAAATGTTAATTTCGTAATTACTGTCTTAAAAAGTGTGTTTGGAACAAAAAGGGGAGCGTTACAGAGGGAGAAATGATGGGTGAGACTCATTTTTTTTTAATTCAACCAAATAATATCATTAAGAAATGTTAATCAATATCAAGGACTCCATTATTGGTTGGAATGGACTAAATTCATAGTATTTATAGTTCGTGGACCTTGTTTTTACAATGAATATAGTTGTTACAAAAGAACACAAAAGATAACTTTATGGTCATTGCATGAAAAATTGTCCATGCAAAAGAAAGTGGAGCCTGATTGGCTTATCGAGATTAGAAAGTCTATTATTTAGGAATTAAACCATTTACCATTAGTACGAAATGCAAACAAAAATGAATGACACCTTTGGTTGATAGAAGTAAACTCACTTATTTGTTTTATTTAATATACTCTTTAGTTTGGCCACAAAAGTTAATTTCATGATCACTGTATCAAAATGTGTGTTTGGAAGTGAAAGAGGAGCCTTGCTAACAAGAAATGATGGGTGAGTCTCTTTCTTTGGGAATTCAACCAAATAATATCATTAAGAAATGTTAATCAATATCAAAGACACCATTATTGGTTGGAGTTAAATAAATTCACGGTATTGATGGTACGTGGACATTGCTTTCACAATGAATATAGTTGTTATAAAGGACACAAAAGATAACTTCAAGGTCATTGCATGAAAAATTGTCCATGCAAGAAAAAGTGGAGCGTAATTGGCTTCACGAGATTAGAAAGTCTATTATTAAGCAATTAAACCATTTAACATTAGTACAAAATGCAAACAAAGATGAATGACACCTTTAGTTGATAGAAGTAATCACACTTGTTTGTTTTAATTAATATACTCTGTAATTTAGCCACAAATGTTAATTTCATGACCACTGTATCAAAAAGTGTGTTTGTAAACAAAATTGGACACATGCTAAATAGAAATGATGCGCGAGTCTCTTTATTTTGGAATTAAAGCAATTAATATCTATAAAAAATGTGAATCATGTTCATAGACTCAATTGCTTGCTAGAATTGAATGAATTCATTGTATCAATGGTTCATGGGCATTGTTTTCACAATGAATATAGTCGTTAAAAAAGTCATAAATGATAATTTCATGGTAATTGGATGAAAAATAGTCTTTCTAATAAAGTGAGGAGCCTGACTAGAATGAAGTGAGTAGAAAGTCTCGTTATTTAGTAATTAGGCCACTTAAAATTAGTGCAAAATGCAAACCAACATGAATTAGTTCTTTGGTTGATGGAAGTAAACACGTTTACAGTCTTATTTGCATTTAGACTTCTTTGTTTTAATTAATATACTAGGAAGTTTAGCGACAAATATTAATTTCGTAATTATTGTCTTAAAAAGTGTGTTTGGAACAAAAAGGGGAGCGTTACAGAGGGAGAAATGATGGGTGAGACTCATTTTTTTTTTAATTCAACCAAATAATATCAATAAGAAATTTTAATCAATATCAAGGACTCCATTATTGGTTGTAATTGACTAAATTCATGGTATTTATAGTTTGTGGAACTTGGTTTTACAATGAATATAGTTGTTACAAAGGACACAAAAGATAACTTCACGGTCATTGCATGAAAAATTGTCCATGCAAACAAAAGTGGAGCCTGATTGGCTTATCGAGATTAGAAAGTCTATTATTTAGGAATTAAACCATTTAACATTAGTACGAAATGCAAACAAAAATGAATGACACCTTTGGTTGATAGAAGTAAACACACTTATATGTTTTAATTAATATATACTCTTTAGTTTAGCCACAAAAGTTAATTTCATGATCACTGTATCAAAATATGTGTTTGGAAGCAAAAGAGGAGCCTTGCTAACAAAAAATGATGGGTGAGTCTCTTTCTTTGGGAATTCAACCAAATAATATCATTAAGAAATGTTAATCAATATCAAAGACTCCATTATTGGTTGGAGTTGAATAAATTCACGGTATTGATGGTACGTAGACATTGTTTTCACAATGAATATAGTTGTTACAAAGGACACAAAAGATAACTTCAAGGTCATTGTATGAAAAATTGTCCATGCAAGAAAAAGTGGAGCGTAATTGGCTTAACGAGATTAGAAAGTCTATTATTTAGCAATTAAGGCATTTAACATTAGTACGAAATGCAATCAAAGATGAATGACACCTTTGGTTGATAGAAGTATAAACTTGTTTCTTTTATTTAATATACTCGGTAGTTTAGCCACAAAAGTTAATTTTAGGATCATTGCAAAAAAAAGTGTGTTTGCAAACAAAAAGGAGGCTTGCTAACTAGAAATGATGGGTGAGACTCCTTATTTGGGAATTCAACCAAATAATATCAATATGAAATGGTAATCAAGATCAAGGACTCCATTATTGGTTAGAATTGAATAAATTCATGGTATTGATGGTACGTGGTCATTGTTTTCACAATGAATATAGTTGCTACAAAGGACACAAAAGATAACTTCATGGTCATTACATGAAAAATTGTCCATGCTAGAAAAAGTGGAGCCTGATTGGCTGAACGAGATTAGAAAGTCTATTATTTAGCAATTAAACCATTTAACATTAGTACAAAATGCAAACAAAAATGAATGACGCCTTTAGTTGATAGAAGTAATCACTCTTGTTTGTTTTAATTAATATACTCTGTAGTTTAGCCACCAAAGTTAATTTCATGATCACTGTATCAAAAAGTGTGTTTGTAAACAAAATTGGACACATGCTAAATAGAAATGATGCGTGAGTCTCTTTATTTTGGAATTCAAGCAATTAATATCTATAAAAAATGCGAATCATGTTCAAGGACTTAATTGCTTGCTGGAATTGAATGAATTCATTGTATAAATGGTTCATGGGCGTTGTTTTCACAATGAATATAGTCGTTAAAAAAGTCATAAATGATAATTTCATGGTAATTGGATGAAAAATAGTCTTTCTAATAAAGTGAGGAGCCTGACTAGAATGAGGTGAATAAAAAGTCTCGTTATTTAGTAATTAAACCACTTAAAATTAGTGCAAAATGCAAACCAACATGAATTAGTTCTTTGGTTGATGGAAGTAAACACGTTTACAATCTTAATTGCATTTAAACTTGTTTGTTTTAATTAATATACTAGGAGGTTTAGTGACAAATGTTAATTTCGTAATTACTTTCTTAAAAAGTGTGTTTGGAACAAAAAAGGGAGCGTTATAGAGGGAGAAATGATGGGTGAGACTCATTTTTTTTTTAATTCAACCAAATAATATCAATAAGAAATGTTCATCAATATCAAGGACTCCATTATTGGTTGTAATTGACTAAATTCATGGTATTTATAGTTTGTGGACCTTGGTTTTACAATGAATATAGTTGTTACAAAGGACACAAAAGATAACTTCATGGTCATTGCATGAAAAATTATCCATGCAAAAAAAAGTGTTGCCTGATTGGCTTATCGAGATTAGAAAGTCTATTATTTAGGAATTAAACCATTTAACATTAGTACGAAATGTAAACAAAAATGAATGACACCTTTGGCTGATAGAAGTAAACACACTTGTTTGTTTTAATTCATATACTCTGTAGTTTGGTCACAAAAGTTAATTTCATGATCACTATATTAAAAAATTGTGTTTGGAAGCAAAAGAGGAGCCTTGCTAACAAGAAATGATGGGTGAGACTCTTTATTTGGGAATTCAACCAAATAATTTCAATAAGAAATGTTAATCAATATCAAAGACTCCATTATTGGTTGGAGTTGAATAAATTCACGGTATTGATGGTGCGTGGACATTGTTTTCACAATGAATATAGTTGTTACAAAGGACACAAAAGATAACTTCATGGTCATTGAATGAAAAATTGTCCATGCAGGAAAAAGTGGATCCTAATTGGCTTAACGAGATTAGAGAGTCTATTATTTACCAATTAAACCATTTAACATTGGAAAGAAATGCAAACAAACATGAATGACCCCTTTGGTTGATAGAAGTAAATATACTTGTTTGTTTTAATTAATATACTAGGTAATGTAGCCACAAAAGTTAATTTCATGATCCTTGTATCAAAAAGTGTATTTGCAAGCAAAAGTGGACACTTGCTAACTATAAATGATGGGCGAGACTTTTTATTTTGGAATTCAACCAATTAATATCAATAAAAAATACGAATCAAGGTCAAGGACTCAATATTTTGCTGGAATTGAATGGATTCATTGTATACATGGTTCATGGGCATTGTTTTCACAAAGAATATAGTCGTTAAAAAAGTCATAAATGATAATTTCATGGTAATTGGATGTAATATAGTCTTTCTAATAAAGTGAGGAGCGTAACTAGAATGAGGTGAATAGAAAGTCCCGTTATTTAGTAATAAACCACTTGAAATTAGTGCAAAATGCAAACCAACATGAATTAGTTCTTTGGTTGATGGAAGTAAACATGTTTAGAGTCTTAATTGCATTTAGACTTGTTTCTTTTAATTAATATACTAGGAAGTTTAGCGACAAATGTTAATTTCGCAATTACTGTCTTAAAAAGTGTGTTTGGAACAAAAAGGGGAGCATTACAGAGGGAGAAATGATGCCTGAGACTCATTTTTTTTTAATTCAACCAAATAATATCAATAAGAAATGTTAATCAATATCAAGCACTCCATTATTGGTTGAAATTGACTAAATTCATAGTATTTATAGTTCGTGGATCTTGTTTTTACAATGAATATAGTTGTTACAAAGGACACAAAAGATAACTTCATGGTCATTGCATGAAAAATTGTCCATGCAAAAAAAAGTAGAGCCTGATTGGCTTATCAAGATTAGAAAGTCTATTATTTAGGAATTAAACCATTTAACAATAGTGTGTAATGCAAACAAAAATGAATGACACCTTTGGTTGATAGAGGTAAACACACTTATTTGTTTTAATTAATATACTCTCTAGTTTGACCACAAAAGTTAATTTCATGATCACTGTATCAAAAAGTGTGTTTGGAAGCAAAAGAGGATCCTTGCTAACATGAAATGATGGGTGAGACTCTTTGTTTGAGAATTCAACCAAATAATATCATTAAGAAATGTTAATCAATATCAAAGACTCCATTATTGGTTGGAGTTGAATAAATTCACAGTATTGATGGTACGTGGACATTGTTTTCACAATGAATATAGTTGTTACAAAGGACGCAAAAGATAACGTCATGGCCATTGAATGAAAAATTGTCCATGCAAGAAAAAGTGGAGCATAATTGGCTTAACGAGATTCGAAAGTCTATTATTTAGCAATTAAATCATTTAACATTAGTACGAAATGCAAACAAAGATGAATGACCCCTTTGGTTGATAGAAGTATGTAAACTTGTTTGTTTTAATTAATATACTCGGTAGTTTAGCCACAAAAGTTAATTTCATGATCACTGTATCAAGAAGTGTGTTTGGAAACAAAAGTGGAGCCTTGCTAACAAGAAATGATGGTACATGGACATTGTTTTCACAATGACTATAGTCGTTAAAAAAGTTACAAATGAAAAATAGTCCTTCTAACTAAATGAGGAGCCTAACTAGAATGAGGTGAATAGAATGTCTCATTATTTAGTAATTAAACCAATTAACATAAGTGTGAAATGCTAATGAAGTTAAATTGGAGGTAAACATGTTTACTGTTTTAATTGAACATATACTTATTTATTTAATTCATATACTAGCTAGTTTAGCGACAGATGTTAATTTCATAATTACTATGTCAAAAAATGTATTTGGAACCAAAAAAGGGAGCATTACAAGCTCAAAATGATTGGTGGGACTCCTTATTTTGGAAATCAACCCAACAATATCTATAAGAAATGTTAATCAAGATCAAGGACTCCATTATTGGTTGGAATTGAATAAATTCATTGTATTGATGGTACGTGGACATTGATTTCACATTGAATATAGTCATTAAAAATGTCAGAAATGATAATTTCATGGTCATAGCATGAAAAATAGTCCATGTTAGAAAAAGTGGAGCTTGATCAGCATAAGGAGATTAGAATGTCTATTATTTAGGAATTAAGCCATTTCACATTAGTACGAAATGCAAACAAAGATGTATAACCCCTTTGGTTGATAGAAGTAAACACATTTAGTGTTTTAATGGTTTTTAGACTTTTTTGTTTTTATTAATATACTCAGTAGTTTAGCCATAAAAGTTAATTTCATGATCACTGTATCAAAAAATGTGTTCGCAAACAAAAGAGGGGCCTTGCTAACTAGAAATGATGGGTAGGACTCATTATTTCAAAATTCAACCAATTAATATCAATAAGAAATACTAATCAAGATTAAGGACTCCATTGTGTGTTCGAATTGAATGAATTCTTCATATAGTCAGTTCATGGACATTGTTTTCTCAATGAATATAGTCGTTAGAAAAGGCACAAATGATAATTTCAGGGTGATTACATGAAAAAGAGTCCTAATAAAATGAGGTGCCTGACTAGAATAAGGTGAATAGAAATTCTCATTCTATACTAATTAAACCACTTAACATTAGTACGAAATGCAAACCAAATGAATTAGTCCTTTGGTTGATGGAAGTAAACACGTTTATAGTTTTAATGACGTTTAGACTTGTTTGTTTTAATTAATATACCAGGTAGTTTAGCGACAAATTTTAATTTCATAATTACTGTGTTAAAAAGTGTGTTCGGAAACAAAAGCGGAGCTTTACGAACAAGAAATGATGGGTAGGACTCCTTATTTTGGAATTCAACCAAATAATATGAATAAGAAATGTTAATCAAGATCAAAGACACCATTATTGGTTGGAATTGAATAAATTCATGGTATTGATGGTACATGAACATTGTTGTCACAATGAATATAGTCGTCAAAAAAGTTACAAATGAAAAATAGTCCTTCTAACAAAATGAGGAGCCTAACTAGAATGAGGTTAATAGAATGTCTCATTATTTAGTAATTAAACCAATTAACATAAGTGTGAAATGCTAATCAAGTTGAATTAGTTCTTTGGTTGATGGAAGTATACACGTTTACAGTTTTAATTGCATTTATACTTGTTTGTTTAATTAATATACTAGATAGTTTAGCGACAAATATTAATTTCACAATTACTATGTCAAAAAATGTATTTGGAACCAAAAAGGGAGCATTACGACCCTGAAATGATGGGTCGGACTCCTTATTTTGGAATTCAACCAAATAATATCAATAAGAAATGTTAATCAAGATCAAGGACTCCATTATTGGTTGGAATTGAATAAATTCATGGTATTGATGGTACGTGGACATTGATTTCACATTGAATATAGTCGTTAAAAATGTCAGAAATGATAATTTCATGGTCATTGCATGAATAATAGTCCATGTTAGAAAAAGAGGAGCCTAATTAGCATAAGGAGATTAGAAAGTCTATTTTTTTAGGAATTAAGCCATTTCACATTAGTACGAAATGCAAACAAAGATGATAACCCTTTTGGTTGATCGAAGTAAACACATTTAGAGTTTTAATGGTATTTAGACTTTTTTGTTTTGATTAATATACTAAATAGTTTAGCCATAAAAGTTAATTTCATGATCATTGTATCAAAAAGTGTGTTCGCAAACAAAAGAGGAGCCTTGCTAACTAGCAATGATGGGTAGGACTCTTAATTTTAGAATTCAACCAATTAATATCAATAGGAAATACTAATCAAGATCAAGGACTCCTTTGTTTGTTGGAATTGAATGAATTCTTCATATAGTCAATTGATGGACATTGTTTCCACAATGACTATAGTCGTTAGAAAAGGCACAAATGATAATTTTACGGTGATTGCATGAAAAATAGTCCTAATAAAATGAGGAGCCTGACTAGAATGAGGTGAATAGAAAGTCTTACTGTGTACTAATTAAACTACTCAACATTAGTGCGAAATGCAAACCAAATGAATTAGTCCTTTGGTTGATGGAAGTAAACACGTTTATCATTTTAATGATGTTTAGACTTATTTTTTTTAATTAATATACTAGGTAGTTCAGCGACAAATGTTAATTTCATAATTACTGTTTCAAAAAGTGTGTTCAAAAACAAAAGGGGAGCTTTATAAAGAAGAAATGATGGGTAGGACTCCTTATTTTAGAATTCAACCAAATAATATGAATAAAAAATGTTAATCAAGATCAAAGACACCATTATTGTTTGGAATGGAACAAATTCATGGTATTGATGGTACATGGACATTGTTTTCACAATGAATATAGTCGTTAAAAAAGTTACAAATGAAAAATAGTCCTTCTAACTAAATGAAGAGCCTAACTAGAATGAGGTGAATAGAATGTCTCATTAATTAGTAATTAAACCAATTAACATAAGTGTGAAATGCTAATCAACTTGAATTAGTTCTTTGGTTGATGGAAGTAAACACGTTTACAATTTTAATTGCATTTATACTTGTTTGTTTAGTTAATATACTAGCTAGTTGAGCGACAAATGTTAATTTCATAATTACTATGTCAAAAAATGTATTTGGAACCAAAAAGGGAGCATTACGACCTCGAAATGATGGGTCAGACTCCTTATTTTGGAATTCAAGCAAACAATATCAATAAGAAATGTTAATCAAGATCAAGGACTCCATTATTGGTTGGAATTGAATAAATTCATGGTATTGATGGTACATGGACATTGATTTCACATTGAATATAGTCATTAAAAATGTCAAAAATGATAATTTCATGGTCATTGCATGAATAATAGTCCATGTTAGAAAAAGTGGAGCCTGATTAGGATAAGGAGATTAGAAAGTCTATTACTTAGGAATTAAACCATTTCACATTAGTACGAAATGCAAACAAAGATGATAACCCTTTTGGTTGATCGAAGTAAACACATTTAGTGTTTTAATGGTATTTTGACTTTTTCCTTTTTATTAATATACTCAGTAGTTTAGCCATAATAGTTAATTTCATGATCACTGTATCAAAAATTGTCTTCACAAACAAAAGAGGGGCCTTGCTAACTAGAAATGATGGGTAGGACTCTTAATTTCAGAATTCAACCAATTAATATCAATAGGAAATACTAATCGAGATCAAGGACTCCATTGTTTGTTGGAATTGAATGAATTCTTCATATAGTCAGTTCATGGATATTGTTTTCACAATGAATATAGTCGTTTGAAAAGGCACAAATGATAATTTCATGGTAATTGTATGAAAAATAGTCCTAATAAAATGAGGAGCCTGACTAGAATAAGGTGAACAGAAATTCTCATTCTGTACTAATTAAACCACTTAACATTAGTCCGAAATGCAAACCAAATGAATTAGTCCTTTGGTTGATGGAAGTAAACACGTTTACAGTTTTAATGACGTTTAGACTTATTTGTTTTAATTAATATACTAGGTAGTTTAGTGACAAATGTTAATTTCATAATTACTGTGTCAAAAAGTGTATTCGGAAACAAAAGGGGAGCTTTACGAAAAAGAAATGATGGGTAGGACTCCTTATTTTGGAATTCAACGAAATAATATGAATAAGAAATGTTAATCAAGATCAAAGATGCCATTATTGGTTGGAATTGAATAAATTCATTGTATTGATGGTACATGAACATTGTTTTCACAATGAATATAGTCATTAAAAAAGTTACAAATGATAAATAGTCCTTCTAAGTAAATAAGGAGTCTAACTAGAATGAGGTGAATAGAATATCTCATTATTTAGTAATTATACCAATTAACATAAGTGTGAAATGCTAATCAAGTTGAATTAGTTCTTTGGTTGATGAAAGTAAACACGTTTACTGTTTTAATTGCATTTATATTTGTTTGTTTAATTAACTTACTAGCTAGTTTCGCGACAAATGTTAATTTCATAATTACTATGACAAAAAATGTATTTGGAACCAAAAAAGGAGCATTATGAGCCCGAAATGATGGGTGGGACTCCTTATTTTGGAATTCAACCAAATAATATCAATAAAAAATGTTAATCAAGATCAAGGACACCATTATTGGTTGGAATTGAATGAATTCATAGTATTGATGGTATGTGGACATTTATTTCACATTGAATATAGTCATTAAAAATGTCAGAAATGATAATTTCATGGTCATTACAAGAAAAATAGTCCATGTTAGAAAAGCTGGAGCCTGATTAGCATAAGGAGATTAGAAAGTCTATTATTTAGGAATTAAACCATTTCACATTAGTACGAAATGTAAACAAAGATGATAACCCCTTTGGTTGATAGAAGTAAACACATTTAGAATTTTAATGGTATTTAGACTTTTTTGTTTTATTAGGATACTAAGTAGTTTAGCCATAAAAGTTAATTTCATGATCACTGTATCAAAAAGTGTGTTCGCAAACAAAAGAGGGGCCTTGCAAACTAGAAATGATGGGTAGGACTCTTTATTTCAGAATTCAACCAATTAATATCAATTTGAAATACTGATCAAGATCAAAGACTCCATTGTTTGTTGGAATTGAATGAATTCTTCATATAGTCAGTTCATAGACATTGTTTTCACAATGAATATAGTTGTTAGAAAAGGCACAAATGATAATTTCATAGTGATTGCATGAAAAACAGTCCTACTAAAATGAGGAGCCTAACTAGAATCAGGTGAATAGAAATTCTCATTCTGTACTAATTAAACCACATAACATTAGTGCGAAATGCAAACCAAATGAATTAGTCCTTTGGTTGATGGAAGTAAACACATTTATTGTTTTAATGATGTTTAGACTTGTTTGTTTTAATTAATATACCAGGTAGTTTAGCGACAAATGTTAATTTCATAATTACTGTGTCAAAAAGTGTGTTCGGAAACAAAAGGGGAGCTTTACGAAGAAGAAATGATGGGTAGGACTCCTTATATTGGAATTCAACCAAATAATATGAATAAGAAATGTTAATCAAGATCAAAGACACCATTATTAGTTGGAATTGAATAAATTCATGGTATTGATCGTACATGAACATTCTTTTCACAATGAATATAGTCGTAAAAAGTTACAAATGATAAATAGTCCTTCTAACTAAATGAGAAGCCTAACTAGAATAAGGTGAATAGAATGTCTCATTATTTAGTAATTAAACCAATTAACATAAGTGTGAAATGCTAATCAAGTTGAATTAGTTCTTTGGTTCATGGAAGTAAACACGTTTACTGTTTTAATTGCATTTATACTTGTTTGTTTAATTAATATACTAGCTAGTTTAGCGACAAATGTTAATTTCATAATTACGATGACAAAAAATGTATTTGGAAACAAAAAGGGAGCATTACGAGCCCGAAATGATGGGTCGGACTCCTTATTTTGGAATTCAACCAAACAATATCAATAAGAAATGTTAATCAAGATCAAGGACTCCATTATTGGTTAGAATTGAATAAATTCATGGTATTGATGGTACGTGAACATTGATTTCACAATGAATAGAGTCCTTAAAAATGTCAGAAATGATAATTTCATGGTCATTGCATGAAAAATAGTCCCTGTATGAAAAAGTGGAGACTAATTAGCATAAGGAGATTAGAAAGTCTATTATTTAGGAACTAAATCATTTAACATTAGTACAAAATGCAAACAAAGATGAATGACCCCTTTGGATGATAGAAGTAAATGCATTTAGAGTTTTAATGGTATTTAGACTTTTTATTTTTATTAATATACTTAGTAGTTTAGCCATAAAAGTGAATCTCATGATCACTGTATTAAAAGTGTGTTCGCAAACAAAAGAGGGGCCTTGCTAACTAGAAATGATGGGTAGAACTCTTTATTTTAGAATTCAACCAATTAATATCAATAGGAAATACTAATCAAGATCAAGGACTCCATTGTTTGTTGGAATTTAATGAATTCTTCATATAGTCAGTTCATGGACATTGTTTTCACAATGAATATAGGCGTTAGAAATGGCACAAATGATAATTTCACGGTGATTGCATGAAAAATAGTCCTAATAAAATGAGGAGCCTGACTAGAATCAGGGGAATAGAAAGTCTCATTGTATACTAATTAAACCACTTAACATTAGTGCGAAATGCAAACCAAACGAATTAGACCTTTAGTTGATGAAAGTAAACATGTTTATTGCTTTAATGACGATTAGACTTGTTTGTTTTAATTAACATTCTAGGTAGTTTAGTGACAAATGTTAATTTCATAATTACTGTATCAAAAAATGTGTTCAAAAATAAAAGGGGAGCCTTACGAAGAATAAATGATAGGCAGGACTCTTTATTTTGGAATTCAGCCAAATAATATCATAAGAAATGTTAATCAAGATCAAGGACTATCTTATTGGTTGGAATTGAATAAATTCAAGGTATTGATGGTTCATGGACGTTGTTTCACAATGAATATAGTCGTTAAAAAAGACACAAGTGATAATTTCATGGTCGTTGCATGAAAAATAGTCCTTCTAACAAAATAAGGAGCCTGACTAGAATGAGGTGATTAGAAAGTCACATTGTGTAGTAATTAAACCACATAACATTAGTGTGAAATGCAAACCAAACGAATTAGTCCTTTAGTTGATGGAAGTAAACACGTTTACATTGTTAATGGCATTTAGAATTATTTTCTTTAATTAATATACTAGATAGTTTAGCGACAAATGTTAATTTCATAATTATTGTGTCAAAAAGTGTGTTCGGAAACAAAAAGGGAGCTTTACGAAGCAGAAATGATGGGTAGGACTCCTTATTTTGGAATTTAACCAATTAATATCAATAATAAATTTTAATCAATATCAAGGACTCCATTATTTGTTGGAATTCAATGAATTCATCATATTGATGGTTCATAGACATTGTTTTCACAATGAATATAGTCATTAGAAAACGCACAAATGATAATTTCATGGTCATTGCATGAAAAATAGTCCTAATAAAATGAGGGGCCTGACTAGAATAAGGTGAATAGAAAGTCACATTGTGTAGTAATTAAACCACATAACATTAGTGCGAAATGCAAACCAAATGAATTAGTCCTTTAGTTGATGGAAGTAAACATGTTTACATTGTTAATGGCATTTAGAATTATTTGTTTTAATTAATATACTAGGTAGTTTAGCGACTAATGTTAATTTCATAATTATTGTGTGAAAAAGGGTGTTTGGAAACAAAAAGGGAGCTTTACGAAGTAGAAATAATGGGTAGGACTCCTTATTTTGGAATTTAACCAAATAATACGAATAAGAAATGTTAATCAAGATCAAAGAAACCATTATTGGTTGGAATTGAATAAATTCATGGTATTGATGGTACATGAACATTATTGTCACAATGAATATAGTCGTTAAAAAAGTTACAAATGAAAAATAGTCCTTCTAACTAAATGAGGAGCCTAACTAGAATGAGGTTAATAGAATGTCTCATTATTTAGTAATTAAACCAATTAACATAAATGTGAAATGCTAATCTAGTTGAATTAGTTCTTTGGTTGATGGAAGTAAACACGTTTACAGTTTTAATTGCATTTATACTTATTTTTTTAATTAATATACTAGCTAGTTTAGCGACAAATATTAATTTCATAATTACTATGTCAAAAAATGTATTTGGAACCAAAAAGGGAGCATTACTACCCCGAAATGATGGGTCGGACTCCTTATTTTGGAATTCAACCAAACAATATCAATAATAAATGTTAATCAAGATCAAGGACTCCATTATTGGTTGGAATTGAATAAATTCATGGTATTGATGGTACATGGACATTGATTTCACATTGAATATAGTCGGTAAAAATGTCAAAAATGATAATTTCATGGTCAGTGCATGAATAATAGTCCATGTTAGAAAAAGTAGAGCCTGATTAGCATAAGGAGATTAGAAAATCTATTATTTAGGAATTAAACCATTTAACATTAGTACGAAATGCAAACAAAGATGAATGACACCTTTGGATGATAGAAGTAAACGCATTTAGAGTTTTAATAGTATTTAGACGTGTTTGTTTTTATTAATCTACTAGGTAGTTTAGTGATAAATGTGAATTTCATAATTACTGTGTCAAAAGGTTTATGTGGAACCAAAAGAGAAGCATTACGAGCTAGAAATGATGGGTGGGATTCCTTATTTTGGAATTCAACCAAATAATATCACTAAGAAATGTTAATCAAGATCAAGGACTCCATTATTGGTTGGAATTGAATAAATTCATGGTATTGATGGTACGTGAGCATTGATTTCATATTGAATACAGTCATTAAAAATGTCAGAAATGATAGTCTCATGGTCATTGCATGAAAAATAGTCCCTGTAAGAAAAAGTGGAGCCTGATTAGCATAAGGAGATTAGAAAGTCTATTATTTAGGAATTAAACCATTGAACATTAGTACGAAATGCAAACAAAGATGAATGACCCCTTTGGATGATAGAAGTAAAACCATTTAGAGTTTTAATAGTGTTTAGACATGTTTGTTTTAATTAATATACAAGGTAGTTTAGCGATAAATGTTAATTTCATAATTACTATGTCAGAAGGTTTGTGTGGAACCAAAAGGGAAGCATTAAGAGCCAAAAATGATGGGTGGGACTCCTTATTTTGGAATTCAACCAAATAATATCAATAAGAAATGTTAATCAAGATCAAGGACTCCATTATTGGTTGGAATTGAATAAATTCATGGTATTGATGGTACGTGAGCATTGATTTCACATTCAATACAGTCGTTAAAAATGTCAAATATGATAGTCTCATGGTCATTGCATGAAAAATAGTCCCTGTAAGAAAAAGTGGAGCCTGATTAGCATAAGGAGATTAGAAAGTCTATTATTTAGGAATTAAACCATTGAACATTAGTACGAAATGCAAACAAAGATGAATGACCCCTTTGGATGATTGAAGTAAAAGCATTTAGAGCTTTAATAGTGTTTAGACGTGTTTGTTTTAATTAATATACAAGGTAGTTTAGCAATAAATGTTAATTTCATAATTACTATGTCAGAAGGTTTGTGTGGAACCAAAAGGGAAGCATTACGAGCCAAAAATGATGGGTGGGACTCCTTATTTTGGAATCCAACCAAATAATATCAATAAGAAATGTTAATCAAGATCAAGGACTCCATTATTGGTTGGAATTGAATAAATTCATGGTATTGATGGTACGTGAGCATTGATTTCACATTGAATACAGTCGTTAAAAATGTCAGAAATGATAGTCTCATGGTCATTGCATGAAAAATAGTCCCTGTAAGAAAAAGTGGAGCCTGATTAGCATAAGGAGATTAGAAAGTCTATTATTTAAGAATCAAACCATTTAACATTAGTACAAAATGCAAACAAAGATGAATGACCCCATTGGTTGATAGAAATAAACACATTTAGTGTTTTAATGGTGTTTAGACTTTTATGTTTTTATTAAGATACTAAGTAGTTTAGCCATAGAAGTTAATTTCATGATCACTATATCAAAAAGTGTGTTTGCAAATAAAAGAGGAGCCTTGCTAAATAGAAATGATGGGTGGGACTCTTTATTTGAGAATTCAACCAATTAATATCAATAAGAAATATTAATCAGTATTAAGGACTTCATTGTTTGTTAGAATTGAATGAATTCATCATATTGATGGTTCATGGACATTGTTTTCACAGTGAATATAGTCATGAGACACAAATGATAATTTCATGGTCATTGCATGAAAAATAACCCTTCTAAGAAAATGAGGGGCCTGACTTGAATGAGGTGAATAAAAAGTCTCATTGTGTAGTAATTAAACCACATAACATTAGTGTGAAATGCAAACCAAATGAATTAGTCCTTTGGTTGATGGAAGTAAACACGTTTAAAATTTTAATGACATTTAGACTTGTTGGTTTTAATTAATATACTAGGTAGTTTAGCGACAAATGTTAATTTCATAATTATTGTCTCAAAATGTGTGTTCGGAAACAAAATGGGAGCTTTACGAAGCAGAAATGATGGGCATGACTCCTTATTTTGGAATTCAGCCAAATAATATCAATAAGAAATGTTAATCAAGATCACGGACTCCATTATTGGTTGGAATTAAGTAAATTCATGGTATTGATGGTTCCTGGACTTTGTTTTCACAATGAATGTAGTCGTTAAAAAAACATTACAATTGTTAATTTCATGGTCGTTGCATGAAAAATAGTCCTTCTAACAAAATGAGGAGTCTCACTAGAATGAGGTGGTTAGAAGGTCTCATTATTTAGTAATTAAACCACTTAACATTTGTGCAAAATGCAAACCAAATGAATTAGTCCTTTGGTTGATGGAAGTAAACACATTTACAGTGTTAATGGCATTTACACTTATTTGTTTTAATTAATATACTAGGTAGTTTAGCGACAAATGTGAATTTCATAATTATTGTGTCAAAAAGGGTGTTTGGAAACAAAAAGGGAGCTTTACGAAGCATAAATGATGGGTAGGGACTCCTTATTTTGGAATTCAACCAAAATAATATGAATAAGAAATGTTAATCAAGATCAAAGACACCATTATTGGTTGGAATTGAATAAATTCATGGTATTGACGGTACATGGACATTGTTTTCACAATGAATAAAGTCGTGAAGAAAGTTACAAATGACAAATAGTCCTTCTAACTAAATGAGTAGCCTAATTAGAATGAGGTGAATAGTATGTCTCATTATTTAGTAATTAAACCAATTAACATAAGTGTGAAATGCTCATCAAGTTGAATTAGTTCTGTGGTTTATGGAAGTAAACACGTTTACAATTTTAATTGCATTTAGACATGTTTGTTTAATTAATATACTAGGTAGTTTAGTGACAAATGTTAATTTCATAATTACTGTGTCAAAAATTGAATTTGGAATCAAAAAGGGAGCATTACGAACCAGAAATGATGGGTGGGACTCCTTATTTTGGAATTCAACCAAATAATATTAATAAGAAACGTTAATCAAGATCAAGGACTCCATTATTGGTTGGAATTGAATAAATTCATGGTATTGATGGTACGTGAGCATTGATTTCACATTCAATACAGTCGTTAAAAATGTCAAAAATGATAGTCTCATGGTCATTGCATAAAAAATAGTCCCTGTAAGAAAAAGTGGAGCCTGATTAGCATAAGGAGATTAGAAAGTCTATTATTTAGGAATTAAACCATTGAACATTAGTATGAAATGCAAACAAAGATGAATGACCCCTTTGGATGATAGAAGTAAAAGCATTTAGAGTTTTAATAGTGCTTAGACGTGTTTGTTTTAATTAATATACAAGGTAGTTTAGCGATAAATGTTAATTTCATAATTACTATGTCAGAAGGTTTGTGTGGAACCAAAAGGGAAGCATTACGAGCCAAAAATGATGGGTGGGACTCCTTATTTTGGAATTCAACCAAATAATATCAATCAGAAATGTTAATCAAGATCAAGGACTCCATTATTGCTTGGAATTGAATAAATTCATGGTATTGATTGTCCGTGAGCATTGATTTCACATTGAATATAGTCGTTAAAAATGTCAGAAATGATAGTCTCATGGTCATTGCATGAAAAATAGTCCCTGTAAGAAAAAGTGGAGCCTGATTAGCATAAGGAGATTAGAAAGTCTATTATTTAGGAATTAAACCATTGAACATTAGTACAAAATGCAAACAAAGATGAATGACCCCTTTGGATAATAGAAGTAAAAGCATTTAGAGTTTTAATATTGTTTAGACGTGTTTGTTTTAATTAATATATAAGGTACTTTAGCTATAAATGTTAATTTCATAATTACTATGTCAAAAGGTTTGTGTGGAACCAAAAGGGAAGCATTACGAGCCAAAAATGATGGGTGGGACTCCTTATTTTGGAATCCAACCAAATAATATCAATAAGAAATGTTAATCAAGATCAAGGACTCCTTTATTGGTTCGAATTGAATAAATTCATGGTATTGATGGTACGTGAACATAGATTTCACATTGAATATAGTCATTAAAAATGTCAGAAATGATAATTTCGTGGTCATTATGTGGAAAATAGTCCATGTAAGAAAAATTGGAGCCTGATTAGCATAAGGAGATTAGAAAGTCTATTATATAAGAATCAAACCATTTAACATTAGTAGAAAATGCAAACAAAGATGAATGACCCTATTGGTTGATAGAAATAAACACATTTAGAGTTTTAATGGTGCTTAGACTTTTATGTTTTTATTAATATACTAAGTAGTTTTGCCATTAAAGTTAATTTCATGATCACTATATCAGAAAGTGTGTTTGCAAATAAAAGAGGAGCCTTGCTAAATAGAAATGATGGGTGGGACTCTTTATTTGAGAATTCAACCAATTAATATCAATAAGAAATATTAATCAATATTAAGGACTTCATTGTTTGTTAGAATTGAATGAATTCGTCATATTGATGGTTCATGGACATTGTTTTCACAATGAATATAGTCATGAGAAAAGGCACAAATGATAATTTCATGGTCATTGCATGAAAAATAACCCTTCTAAGAAAATGAGGGGCCTGACTTGAATGAGGTGAATAAAAAGTCTCATTGTGTAGTAATTAAACCACATAACATTAGTGTGAAATGCAAACCAAATGAATTAGTCCTTTGGTTGATGGAAGTAAACACGTTTAAAATTTTAATGACATTTAGACTTGTTGGTTTTAATTAATATACTAGGTAGTTTAGCGACAAATGTTAATTTCATAATTATTGTCTCAAAATGTGTGTTCGGAAACAAAATGGGAGCTTTACGAAGCAGAAATGATGGGCATGACTCCTTATTTTGGAATTCAGCCAAATAATATCAATAAGAAATGTTAATCAAGATCACGGACTCCATTATTGGTTGGAATTAAGTAAATTCATGGTATTGATGGTTCCTGGACTTTGTTTTCACAATGAATGTAGTCGTTAAAAACATTACAATTGTTAATTTCATGGTCGTTGCATGAAAAATAGTCCTTCTAACAAAATGAGGAGTCTCACTAGAATGAGGTGGTTAGAAGGTCTCATTATTTAGTAATTAAACCACTTAACATTTGTGCAAAATGCAAACCAAATGAATTAGTCCTTTGGTTGATGGAAGTAAACACATTTACAGTGTTAATGGCATTTAGACTTATTTGTTTTAATTAATATACTAGGTAGTTTAGCGACAAATGTGAATTTCATAATTATTGTGTCAAAAAGGGTGTTTGGAAACAAAAAGGGAGCTTTACGAAGCATAAATGATGGGTAGGACTCCTTATTTTGGAATTCAACCAAATAATATGAATAAGAAATGTTAATCAAGATCAAAGACACCATTATTGGTTGGAATTGAATAAATTCATGGTATTGACGGTACATGGACATTGTTTTCACAATGAATAAAGTCATGAAGAAAGTTACAAATGACAAATAGTCCTTCTAACTAAATGAGTAGCCTAACTAGAATGAGGTGAATAGTATGTCTCATTATTTAGTAATTAAACCAATTAACATAAGTGTGAAATGCTCATCAAGTTGAATTAGTTCTGTGGTTTATGGAAGTAAACACGTTTACAATTTTAATTGCATTTAGACATGTTTGTTTAATTAATATACTAGGTAGTTTAGTGACAAATGTTAATTTCATAATTACTGTGTCAAAAATTGAATTTGGAATCAAAAAGGGAGCATTACGAACCAGAAATGATAGGTGGGACTCCTTATTTTGGAATTCAACCAAATAATATTAATAAGAAACGTTAATCAAGATCAAGGACTCCATTATTGGTTGGAATTGAATAAATTCATGGTATTGATGGTACGTGAGCATTGATTTCACATTCAATACAGTCGTTAAAAATGTCAAAAATGATAGTCTCATGGTCATTGCATAAAAAATAGTCCCTGTAAGAAAAAGTGGAGCCTGATTAGCATAAGGAGATTAGAAAGTCTATTATTTAGGAATTAAACCATTGAACATTAGTATGAAATGCAAACAAAGATGAATGACCCCTTTGGATGATAGAAGTAAAAGCATTTAGAGTTTTAATAGTGCTTAGACGTGTTTGTTTTAATTAATATACAAGGTAGTTTAGCGATAAATGTTAATTTCATAATTACTATGTCAGAAGGTTTGTGTGGAACCAAAAGGGAAGCATTTACGAGCCAAAAAATGATGGGGTGGGACTCCTTATTTTGGAATTCAACCAAATAATATCAATCAGAAATGTTAATCAAGATCAAGGACTCCATTATTGCTTTGGAATTGAATAAATTCATGGTATTGATTGTCCGTGAGCATTGATTTCACATTGAATATAGTCGTTTAAAAATGTCAGAAATGATAGTCTCATGGTCATTGCATGAAAAATAGTCCCTGTAAGAAAAAGTGGAGCCTGATTAGCATAAGGAGATTAGAAAGTCTATTATTTAGGAATTAAACCATTGAACATTAGTACAAAATGCAAACAAAGATGAATGACCCCTTTGGATGATAGAAGTAAAAGCATTTAGAGTTTTAATATTGTTTAGACGTGTTTGTTTTAATTAATATATAAGGTACTTTAGCTATAAAATGTTAATTTCATAATTACTATGTCAAAAGGTTTGTGTGGAACCAAAAGGGAAGCATTACGAGCCAAAAATGATGGGTGGGACTCCTTATTTTGGAATCCAACCAAATAATATCAATAAGAAATGTTAATCAAGATCAAGGGACTCCTTTATTGGTTGGAATTGAATAAATTCATGGTATTGATGGTACGTGAACATAGATTTCACATTGAATATAGTCATTAAAAATGTCAGAAATGATAATTTCGTGGTCATTATGTGGAAAATAGTCCATGTAAGAAAAATTGGAGCCTGATTAGCATAAGGAGATTAGAAAGTCTATTATATAAGAATCAAACCATTTAACATTAGTAGAAAATGCAAACAAAGATGAATGACCCTATTGGTTGATAGAAATAAACACATTTAGAGTTTTAATGGTGCTTAGACTTTTATGTTTTTATTAATATACTAAGTAGTTTTGCCATAAAAGTTAATTTCATGATCACTATATCAGAAAGTGTGTTTGCAAATAAAAGAGGAGCCTTGCTAAATAGAAATGATGGGTGGGACTCTTTATTTGAGAATTCAACCAATTAATATCAATAAGAAATATTAATCAATATTAAGGACTTCATTGTTTGTTAGAATTGAATGAATTCGTCATATTGATGGTTCATGGACATTGTTTTCACAATGAATATAGTCATGAGAAAAGGCACAAATGATAATTTCATGGTCATTGCATGAAAAATAACCCTTCTAAGAAAATGAGGGGCCTGACTTGAATGAGATGAATAAAAAGTCTCATTGTGTAGTAATTAAACTACATAACATTAGTGTGAAATGCAAACCAAATGAATTAGTCCTTTGGTTGATGGAAGTAAACACGTTTAAAAAATTTTAATGACATTTAGACTTGTTGGTTTTAATTAATATACTAGGTAGTTTAGCGACAAATGTTAATTTCATAATTATTGTCTCAAAATGTGTGTTCGGAGAAACAAAATGGGAGCTTTACGAAGCAGAAATGATGGGCATGACTCCCTTATTTTGGAATTCAGCACCAAATAATATCAATAAGAAATGTTAATCAAGATCACGGACTCCATTATTGGTTGGAATTAAGTAAATTCATGGTATTGATGGTTTCCTGGACTTTGTTTTCACAATGAATGTAGTCGTTAAAAAAACATTACAATTGTTAATTTCATGGTCGTTGCATGAAAAATAGTCCTTTCTAACAAAATGAGGAGTCTCACTAGAATGAGGTGGTTAGAAGTCTCATTATTTAGTAATTAAACCACTTAACATTTGTGTGCAAAATGCAAACCAAATGAATTAGTCCTTTGGTTGATGGAAGTAAACACACATTTACAGTGTTTAATGGCATTTACACTTATTTGTTTTAATTAATATACTAGGTAGTTTAGCGACAAATGTGAATTTCATAATTATTGTGTCAAAAAAAGGGTGTTTTGGAAACAAAAAGGGAGCTTTACGAAGCATAAATGATGGGTAGGACTCCTTATTTTTGGAATTCAACCAAATAATATGAATAAGAAATGTTAATCAAGATCAAAGACACCATTATTGGTTGGAATTGAATAAATTCATGGTATTGAC
>JBAPLH010000271.1:0-88131 GCA_037897445.1 Ceriops zippeliana
TTGACTCCAAACATAGTTTTTCTAACCTTGATCCTGAAATTAACACATGTCGCTAAACAACCTAGTATATTCATTGAATCAAACAAGTATAAACACCATTAAAACTCTAAATCCATTTAAATCCATCAGTCAAAGGAGTCATTCATCATGGTTTCCATTCCGTACAAATGTGAACTAGTTTAAGTCTGAAATAATAAGACATGCAATTCACCTCATGTGAATTGAGCTCCTCTTATTGTTACCAAGACTATTTTTCGTGCAATAACTTTCAAATTACATTTTGCTACTGCCTTAATGACTCTATTCATTATGAAAAAAATGCCCATGGACCATCTATCAATTCAATTCATTCAATTTAACAAACAATGGAGTGCTTGATATTGAATTTCATTTGTTATTGATATTAATTGTTGAATTCAAAATTAGAAAGTGTCTCCCATCATTTCTCATTAGCAATGCTGTTCTTTTGACTCCAAACATAGTTTTTCTAACCTTGATCTTGAAATTAACACATGTCGCTAAACAACCTAGTATATTCATTGAATCAAACAAGTATAAATAGCATTAAAACTCTAAATCCATTTAAATCCATCAGTCAAAGGAGTCATTCATCATGGTTTCCATTCTGTACAAATGTGAACTAGTTTAAGTCTGAAATAATAAGATAGTCAATTCACCTCATGTGAATTCGGCTCCTCTTATTGTTACCAAGACTATTTTTTGTACAATAACATTCAAATTAAATTTTACTTCTTCCTTAATGATTCTATTCATTATGAAAAAAATGCCCATGGACCATCTATCAATTCAATTCATTGAATTTAACAAACAATGGAGTGCTTGATCTTGAATTTCATTTCTTATTGATATTAATTGTTGAATTCAAAATTAGAAAGTTCCTCCCATCATTTCTCATTAGCAATGCTGTTCTTTTGACTCCAAACATAGTTTTTCTAACCTTGATCCTGAAATTAACACATGTCGCTAAACAACCTAGTATATTCATTGAATCAAACAAGTATAAACACCATTAAAACTCTAAATCCATTTAAATCCATCAGTCAAAGGAGTCATTCATCATGGTTTCCATTCCGTACAAATGTGAACGAGTTTAAGTCTAAAATAATAAGATATTCAATTCACCTCATGTGAATTCGGCACCTCTTATTGTCACCAAGACTATTTTTCGTGCAATAACATTCAAATTACATTTTGCTTCTTCCTTAATGATTATATTCATTTTGAAAAAAAAGCCCGTGGACCATCTATCAATTCAATTCATTCAATTTAACAAACAATGGACTGCTTGATCTTGAATTTCATTTCTTATTGATATTAATTGTTGAATTAAAAATTAGAAAGTGCCTCCCATCATTTCTCATTAGCAATGCTGTTCTTTTGACTCCAAACACACTACTTGACGCATTGATCATGAAATTAACACATGTGGCGAAACAACCTAGTATATTGATTAAATCAAACAATTATGAACACAATTAAATCTCTAAATCCATTAAAATCCATCAGTCAAAGGAGTCATTCATCCTGGTTTCCATTCCGTCCAAATGTGAACTAGTTTAAGTTTGAAATGATAAGACATTCACTTCACCTCATGTGGATTCGGCTCCTCTTATTATTACCAAGACTATTTTTCGTGCAATAACATTCAAATGACATTTTGCTTCTTCCTTAATGACTCTATTCATTAGGAAAAAAATGCCCATGGACCATCTATCAATTCAATTCATTCAATTTAACAAACAATGGAGTGCTTGATCTTGAATTTCATTTGTTATTGATATTAATTGTTGAATTCAAAATTAGAAAGTGCCTCCCATCATTTCTCATTAGCAATGCTGTTCTTTTGACTCCAAACACACTTGTTGTCACCTTGATCATTAAATTAACACATGTGGCTAAACAACCTAGTATATTCATTGAATCAAACAAGTATAAACAGCATTAAAACTCTAAATCCATTTAAATCCATCAGTCAAAGGAGTCATTCATCATGGTTTCCATTCCGTACAAATGTGAAATAGTTTAAGTCTGAAATAATAAGATAGTCAATTCACCTCATGTGAATTCGGCTCCTCTTATTGTTACCAAGACTATTTTTTGTACAATAACATTCAAATTAAATTTTGCTTCTTCCTTAATGATTCTATTCATTATGAAAAAAATGCCCATGGACCATCTATCAATTCAATTCATTGAATTTAACAAACAATGGAGTGCTTGATCTTGAATTTCATTTCTTATTGATATTAATTGTTGAATTCAAAATTAGAAAGTTCCTCCCATCATTTCTCATTAGCAATGCTGTTCTTTTGACTCCAAACATAGTTTTTCTAACCTTGATCCTGAAATTAACACATGTCGCTAAACAACCTAGTATATTCATTGAATCAAACAAGTATAAACACCATTAAAACTTTAAATCCATTTAAATCCATCAGTCAAAGGAGTCATTCATCATGGTTTCCATTCCGTACAAATGTGAACTAGTTTAAGTCTGAAATAATAAGATATTCAATTCACCTCATGTGAATTCGGCACCTCTTATTGTCACCAAGACTATTTTTCGTGCAATAACATTCAAATTACATTTTGCTTCTTCCTTAATGATTATATTCATTGTGAAAAAAAAAAGCCCGTGGACCATCTATCAATTCAATTCATTCAATTTAACAAACAATGGACTGCTTGATCTTGAATTTCATTTCTTATTGATATTAATTGTTGAATTAAAAATTAGAAAGTGCCTCCCATCATTTCTCATTAGCAATGCTGTTCTTTTGACTCCAAACACACTACTTGACGCATTGATCATGAAATTAACACATGTGGCGAAACAACCTAGTATATTGATTAAATCAAACAATTATGAACACAATTAAATCTCTAAATCCATTAAAATCCATTAGTCAAAGGAGTCATTCATCTTGGTTTCCATTCCGTCCAAATGTGAACTAGTTTAAGTTTGAAATAATAAGACATTCACTTCACCTCATGTGGATTCGGCTCCTCTTATTATTACCAAGACTATTTTTCGTGCAATAACATTCAAATGACATTTTGCTTCTTCCTTAATGATTCTATTCATTAGGAAAAAAATGCCCATGGACCATCTATCAATTCAATTCATTCAATTTAACAAACAATGGAGTGCTTGATCTTGAATTTCATTTGTTATTGATATTAATTGTTGAATTCAAAATTAGAAAGTGCCTCCCATCATTTCTCATTTGCAATGCTGTTCTTTTGACTCCAAACACACTTGTTGTCACCTTGATCATTAAATTAACACATGTGGCTAAACAACCTAGTATATTCATTGAATCAAACAAGTATAAACAGTATTAAAACTCTAAATCCATTTAAATCCATCAGTCAAAGGAGTCATTCATCATGGTTTCCATTCCGTACAAATGTGAACTAGTTTAAGTCTGAAATAATAAGATAGTCAATTCACCTCATGTGAATTCGGCTCCTCTTATTGTTACCAAGACTATTTTTTGTACAATAACATTCAAATTAAATTTTGCTTCTTCCTTAATGATTCTATTCATTATGAAAAAAATGCCCATGCACCATCTATCAATTCAATTCATTGAATTTAACAAACAATGGAGTGCTTGATCTTGAATTTCATTTCTTATTGATATTAATTGTTGAATTCAAAATTAGAAAGTTCCTCCCATTATTTCTCATTAGCAATGCTGTTCTTTTGACTCCAAACATAGTTTTTCTAACCTTGATCCTGAAATTAACACATGTCACTAAACAACCTAGTATATTCATTCAATCAAACAAGTATAAACACCATTAAAACTCTAAATCCATTTAAATCCATCAGTCAAAGGAGTCATTCATCGTGGTTTCCATTCCGTACAAATGTGAACTAGTTTAAGTCTGAAATAATAAAACATTCAATTCACCTCATGTGAATTAGGCTCCTCTTATTCTTACCAAGACTATTTTTTCATGGAATAACTTTCAAATTACATTTTGCTTCTTCCTTAATGATTATATTCATTAGGAAAAAAAAGCCCATGGACCATTTATCAATTCAATTCATTGAATTTAACAAACAATGGAGTGCTTGATCTTGAATTTCATTTCTTATTGATATTAATTGTTGAATTCAAAATTAGAAAGTTCCTCCCATCATTTCTCATTAGCAATGCTGTTCTTTTGACTCCAAACATAGTTTTTTCTAACCTTGATCCTGAAATTAACACATGTGGCTAAACAACCTAGTATATTCATTGAATCAAACAAGTATAAACAGCATTAAAACTCTAAATCCATTTAAATCCATCAGTCAAAGGAGTCATTCATCATGGTTTCCATTCCGTACAAATGTGAACTAGTTTAAGTCTGAAATAATAAGATAGTCCATTCAGCTAATGTGAATTCGGCTCCTCTTATTGTTACCAAGACTATTTTTTGTACAATAACATTCAAATGAAATTTTGCTTCTTCCTTAATGATTCTATTCATTATGAAAAAAAAGCCCATGCACCATCTATCAAATCAATTCATTGAATTTAACAAACAATGGAGTGCTTGATCTTGAATTTCATTTCTTATTGATATTAATTGTTGAATTCAAAATTAGAAAGTTCCTCCCATCATTTCTCATTAGCAATGCTGTTCTTTTGACTCCAAACATAGTTTTTCTAACCTTGATCCTTAAATTAACACATGTCGCTAAACAACCTAGTATATTCATTGAATCAAACAAGTATAAATAGCATTAAAACTCTAAATCCATTTAAATCCATCAGTCAAAGGAGTCATTCATCGTGGTTTCCATTCCGTACAAATGTGAACTAGTTTATGTCTGAAATAATATGATATTCAATTCACCTCATGTGAATTCGGCTCCTCTCATTGTCACCAAGACTATTTTTGCAATAACATTCAAATTACATTTTGCTTTTAATGATTATATTCATTTTGAAAAAAAAGCCCGTGGACCATCTATCAATTCAATTCATTCAATTTAACAAACAATGGAGTGCTTGATCTTGAATTTCATTTCTTATTGATATTAATTGTGGAATTAAAAATTAGAAAGTGCCTCCCATCATTTCTCATTAGCAATGCTGTTCTTTTGACTCCAAACACACTTGTTGTCACCTTGATCATTAAATTAACACATGTGGTGAAACAACCTAGTATATTGTTTGAATCAAACAGGTATAAACACCATTAAAACTCTATATCCATTTAAATCCATCAGTCAAAGGAGTCATTCATCAAGGTATGCATTCCATGCAAATGTGAACTAGTTTAAGTCTGAAAAATAATAAGACATTCTATTCATCTTATGTGAATTATGCTCCTCTTATTGTTACCAAGACTATTTGTCATGCAATAACTTTCAAATTACATTTTGCTTCTTCCTTAATGATTATATTCATTACCATCAATCAATTCAATTCATTGAATTTAACAAACAATGGAGTGCATGATCTTGAATTTCATTTCTTATTGATATTAATTGTTGAATTCAAAATTAGAAAGTTCCTCCCATCATTTCTCATTAGCAATGCTGTTCTTTTGACTCCAAACAACCTGGTATATTCATTGAATCAAACAAGTATAAACAGCATTAAAACTCTAAATCCATTTAAATCCATCAGTCAACGGAGTCATTCATCATGGTTTCCATTCCGTACAAATGTGAACTAGTTTAAGTCTGAAATAATAAGATAGTCAATTCACCTCATGTGAATTCGGCTCCTCTTATTGTTACCAAGACTATTTTTTGTACAATAACATTCAAATTAAATTTTGCTTCTTCCTTAATGATTCTATTCATTATGAAAAAAATGCCCATGCACCATCTATCAATTCAATTCATTGAATTTAGCAAACAATCTAGTGCTTGATCTTGAATTTCATTTCTTATTGATATTAATTGTTGAATTCAAAATTAGAAAGTTCCTCCCATCATTTCTCATTAGCAATGCTGTTCTTTTGACTCCAAACACACTTGTTGTCACCTTGATCATTAAATTAACACATGTGGCTAAACAACCTAGTATATTCATTGAATCAAACAAGTATAAACAGCATTAAAACTCTAAATCCATTTAAATCCATCAGTCAAAGGAGTCATTCATCATGGTTTCCATTCCGTACAAATGTGAACTAGTTTAAGTCTGAAATAATAAGATAGTCAATTCACCTCATGTGAATTCGGCTCCTCTTATTGTTACCAAGACTATTTTTTGTACAATAACATTCAAATTAAATTTTGCTTCTTCCTTAATGATTCTATTCATTATGAAAAAAATGCCCATGCACCATCTATCAATTCAATTCATTGAATTTAACAAACAATGGAGTGCTTGATCTTGAATTTCATTTCTTATTGATATTAATTGTAGAATTCAAAATTAGAAAGTTCCTCCCATCATTTCTCATTAGCAATGCTATTCTTTTGACTCCAAACACACTTGTTGTCACCTTGATCATTAAATTAACACATGTGGTGAAACAACCTAGTATATTGATTGAATCAAACAGGTATAAACACCATTAAAACTCTAAATCCATTTAAATCCCTCAGTCAAAGGAGTCATTCATCATGGTTTCCATTCCGTACAAATGTGAACTAGTTTAAGTTTGAAATAATAAGACATTCACTTCACCTCATGTGGATTCGGCTCCTCTTATTATTACCAAGACTATTTTTCATGCAATAACATTCAAATTACATTTTGCTTCTTCCTTAATGACTCTATTCATTAGGAAAAAAATGCCCATGGACCATCTATCAATTCAATTCATTCAATTTAACAAACAAGGGAGTGCTTGATCTTGAATTTCATTTGTTATTGATATTAATTGTTGAATTCAAAATTAGAAAGTGCCTCCCATCATTTCTCATTAGCAATGCTGTACTTTTGACTCCAAATACACTTGTTGTCACCTTGATCATTAAATTAAAACATGTGGTGAAACAACCTAGTTTATTGATTGAATCAAACAGGTATAAACACCATTAAAACTCTAAATCCATTTAAATCCATCAGTCAAAGGAGTCATTCATCAAGGTATGCATTCCATGCAAATGTGAACTAGTTTAAGTCTGAAATAATAAGACATTCTATTCATCTTATGTGAATTAGGCTCCTCTTATTGTTACCAAGACTATTTGTCATGCAATAACTTTCAAATTACATTTTGCTTCTTCCTTAATGATTATATTCATTACCATCAATCAATTCAATTCATTGAATTTAACAAACAATGGAGTGCTTGATCTTGAATTTCATTTCTTATTGATATTAATTGTTGAATTCAAAATTAGAAAGTTCCTCCCATCATTTCTCATTAGCAATGCTGTTCTTTTGACTCCAAACATAGTTTTTCTAACCTTGATCCTGAAATTAACATATGTGGCTAAACAACCTAGCATATTCATTGAATCAAACAAGTATAAGCACCATTAAAACTCTAAATCTATTTAAATCCATCAGTCAAAGGAGTCATTCATCATGGTTTCCATTCCGTACAAATGTGAACTAGTTTATGTCTGAAATAATAAGACATTCAATTCACCTCATGTGAATTCAGCTCCTCTTATTGTTACCAAGACTATTTTTCGTGCAATAACTTTCAAATTACATTTTGCTTCTTCCTTAATGATTCTATTCATTATGAAAAAAATGCCCATGGACCATCTATCAATTCAATTCATTCAATTTCACAAACAATGGTGTGCTTGATCTTGAATTTCATTTGTTATGGATAGTAATTGTTGAATTCAAAATTAGAAAGTGCCTCCCATCATTTCTCATTAGCAATGCTGTTCTTTTGACTCCAAGCACACTACTTGATGCATTGATCATGAAATTAACACATGTGGCGAAACAACGTAGTATATTGATTGAATCAAACAGGTAGAAACACCATTAAAACTCTAAATCCATTTAAATCCATCAGTCAAAGGAGTCATTCATCATGGTATGCATTCCATGCAAATGTGAACTAGTTTAAGTCTTAAATAATAAGACATTCTATTCATCTCATGTGAATTGGGCTCCTCTAATTGTCACCAAGACTATTTGTCATGCAATAACTTTCAAATTACATTTTGCTTCTTCCTTAATGATTATATTCATTACAAAAAAAATGCCCATGGACCATCACTCAATTCAATTCATTGAATTTAACAAACAATGAAGTGCTTGATCTTGAATTTCATTTCTTATTGATATTAATTGTTGAATTCAAAATTAGAAAGTGCCTCCCATCATTTCTCATTAGCAATGCTGTTCTTTTGACTCCAAACTCAGTTTTTGTCACCTTGATCCTGAAATTAACACATGTGGTTAAACAACCTAGTATATTCATTGAATCAAACTGGTATAAACACCATTAAAACTCTAAATCCATTTAAATCCATCACTCAAAGGTGTCATTCATCCTGGTTTCCATTCCGTACAAATGTGAACTAGTTTAATTCTGAAATAATAAAACATTCAATTCACCTCATGTGAATTAGGCTCCTCTTATTGTTACCAAGACTATTTTTCGTGGAATAACTTTCAAATTACATTTTTCTTCTTCTTAATGATTATATTCATTACGAAAAAAATGCCCACGGACAATCTATCAATTCAATTCATTCAATTTAACAAACAATGGAGTGCTTGATCTTGAATTTCATTTCTTATTGACACTAATTGTTGAATTCAAAATTAGAAAGTTCCTGCCATCATTTCTCATTAGCAATGCTGTTCTTTTGACTCCAAACACAGTTTTTCTAACCTTGATCCTGAAATTAACACATGTGGCTAAACGACCAAGTATATTCATTGAATCAAACAGGTATAAACACCATTAAAACTCTAAATCCATTTAAATCCATCAGTTAAAGGAGTCATTCATCATGGTTTCCATTCCGTACAAATGTGAACTACTTTAAGTCTGAAATAATAAGACATTCAATTCACCTCATGTGAATTCAGCTCCTCTTATTGTTACCAAGACTATTTGTCGTGCAATAACTGCCAAATTACATTTTGCTTCTTCCTTAATGATTATATTCATTTTGAAAAAAAAGCCCGTGGACCATCTATCAATTCAATTCATTCAATTTAACAAACAATGGAGTGCTTGATCTTGAATTTCATTTCTTATTGATATTAATTGTTGAATTAAAAATTAGAAAGTACCTCCCATCATTTATCATTAGCAATGCTGTTCGTTTGACTCCAAACACACTTCTTGACACATTGATCATGAAATTAACACATGTGGCGAAACAACCTTGAATATTGATTGAATCAAACAATTATGAACACGATTAAATCTCTAAATCCATTTAAATCGATCAGTCAAAGGAGTCATTCATCATGGTTTCCATTCCGTACAAATGCGAACTAGTTTAAGTCTGAAATAATAAGACATTCAATTCACCTCATGTGAATTAGGCTCCTCTTATTGTTACCAAGACTATTTTTCGGGGAATAACTTTCAAATTACATTTTGCTTCTTCCTTAATGATTATATTCATTTTGAAAAAAAAGCCCGTGGACCATCTATCAATTCAATTCATTCAATTTAACAAACAATGGTGTGCTTGATCTTGAATTTCATTTCTTATTGATATTAATTGTTGAATTCAAAATTAGAAAGTGCCTCCCATCATTTCTCAATAGCAATGCTGTTCTTTTGACTCCAAACACACTTGTTGTCACTTTGATCATGAAATTAACACATGTGGCGAAACAACCTAGTATATTGATTGAATCAAACAGGTATAAACACCATTAAAACTCTAAATCCATTTAAATCTATCAGTCAAAGGAGTCATTCATCGTCGTATGCATTCCATGCAAATGTGAAATAGTTTATGTCTGAAATAATAAGACATTTTATTCATCTCATGTGAATTAGGCTCCTCTTATTGTTACCAAGACTATTTGTCATGCAATAACTTTCAAATTACATTTTGCTTCTTCCTTAATGATTATATTCATTACGAAAAAAATGCCCATGGACCATCAATCAATTCAATTCATTGAATTTAGCAAACAATGGAGTGCTTGATCTTGAATTTCATTTCTTATTGATATTAATTGTTGAATTAAAAATTGGAAAGTGCCTCCCATCATTTCTCATTAGCAATGCTGTTCTTTTGACTCCAAACACACTTTTTGACGCATTGATCATGAAATTAACACATGTGGCGAGACAACCTAGTATATTGATTGAATCAAACAATTATGAACACGATTAAATCTCTAAATCCATTTAAATGCATCAGTCAAAGGAGTCATTCATCATGGTTTCCATTCCGTGCAAATGTGAACTAGTTTAAATCTGAAATAATAAGACATTCAATTCACCTCATGTGAATTCGGCTCCTCTTATTGTTACCAATACTATTTTTCGTGCAATAACATTCAAATTACATTTTGCTTCTTCCTTAATAATTCTATTCATTATAAAAATGCCCATGGACCATCTATCAATTCAATTCATTCAATTTAACAAACAATGGAGTGCTTGATCTTGAATTTCATTTCTTATTGATATTAATTGTTGAATTCAAAATTAGAAAGTTCCTCCCATCATTTCTCATTAGCAATGCTGTTCTTTTGACTCCAAACATAGTTTTTCTAACCTTGATCCTGAAATTAACACATGTCGCTAAACAACCTAGTATATTCATTGAATCAAACTAGTATAAACACCATTAAAACTCTAAATCCATTTAAATCCATCAGTCAAAGGAGTCATTCATCCTGGTTTCCATTCCGTACAAATGTGAACTAGTTTAAGTCTGAAATAATAAGACATTCAATTCACCTCATGTGAATTCGGCTCCTCTTATTGTTACCAATACTATTTTTCGTGCAATAACATTCAAATTACATTTTGCTTCTTCCTTAATGATTGAATTCATTATGAAAAAAATGCCCATGGACCATCTATCAATTCAATTCATTCAATTTACCAAACAATGGAGTGCTTGATCTTGAATTTCATTTCTTATTGATATTAATTGTTGAATTCAAAATTAGAAAGTGCCTCCCATCATTTCTCATTAGCAATGCTGTTCTTATGACTCCAAACACACTTGTCATCTTGATCATGAAATTAACACATTTGGCGAAACAAACTAGTATATTGATTGAATCAAACAGGTATAAACACCATTAAAAGTCTAAATCCATTTAAATCCATCAGTCAAAGGAGTCATTCATCATGGTATGCATTCCATGCAAATGTGAACTAGTGTAAGTCTAAAATAATAAGACATTCTATTCATCTCATTTGACTTAGGCTCCTCTTATTGTTACCAAGAGTATTTGTCATGCAATAACTTTCAAATTACATTTTGCTTCTTCCTTAATGATTATATTCATTATGAAAAAAATTCCCACGGACCATCAATCAATTCAATTCATTGAATTTAACAAACAATGGAGTGCTTGATCTTGAATTTCATTTCTTATTGATATTAATTGTTGAATAAAAAATTAGAAAGTGCTTCCCATCATTTCTCATTAGCAATGCTGTTCTTTTAACTCCAAACACAGTTTTTGTCACCGTGATCCTGAAATTAACACATGTGGCTAAACAACCTAGTATATTCATTGAATCAAACGGGTATAAATACCATTAAAACTCTAAATCCATTTAAATCCATCAGTCAAAGGAGTCATTCATCCTGGTTTCCATTCCGTACAAATGTGAACTAGTTTAATTCTGAAATAATAAAACATTCAATTCACCTAATGTGAATTAGGCTCCTCTTATTGTTACCAAGACTATTTTTCGTGGAATAACTTTCAAATTACATTTTGCTTCTTACTTAATGATTATATTCATTAGGAAAAAAAAGCCCATGGACCATCTATCAATTCAATTCATTCAATTTAACAAACAATGGAGTGCTTGATCTTCAATTTCATTTCTTATTTATATTAATTGTTGAATTCAAAATTAGAAAGTGCCTCCCATCATTTCTCATTAGCAATGCTGTTCTTTTGACTCCAAACACACTTGTTGTCAACTTGATCATGAAATTAACACTTTTGGCGAAACAACATAGTATATTGATTGAATCAAACAGGTATAAACACCATTAAAACTCTAAATCCATTTAAATCCATCAGTCAAAGGAGTCATTGATCATGGTATGCATTCCATGCAAATGTGAACTAGTTTAAGTCTGAAATAATAAGACATTCTATTAATCTCATGTGAATTAGGCTCCTCTTATTGTTACCAAGACTATTTGTCATGCAATAACTTTCAAATTACATTTTGCTTCTTCCTTAATGATTATATTCATTACGAAAAAAATGCCCTTGGACCATCAATCAATTCAATTCATTGAATTTAACAAACAATGGAGCGCTTGATCTTGAATGTCATTTATTATTGATATTAATTGTTGAATTAAAAATTAGAAAGTGCTTCCCATCATTTCTCATTAGCAATGCTGTTCTTTTGACTCCAAACACAGTTTTTGTCAACGTGATCCTGAAATTAACACATGTGGCTAAACAACCTAGTATATTGATTGAATCAAACAAGTATAAACACCATTAAAACTCTAAATCCATTTAAATCCATCAATCAAAGGAGTCATTCATCCTGGTTTCCATTCCGTACAATTGTGAACTAGTTTAATTCTGAAATAATAAAACATTCAATTCACCTCATGAGAATTAGGCTCCTCTTATTGTTACCAAAACTATTTTTCGTGGAATAACTTTCAAATTACATTTTGCTTCTTCCTTAATGATTATATTCATTATGAAAAAAAAGCCCATGGACCATCTATCAATTCAATTCATTCAATTTAACAAACAATGGAGTGCGTGATATTGAATTTCATTTCTTATTGATATTAATTGTTGAATTAAAAATTAGAAAGTGCCTCCCATCATTTCTCATTAGCAATGCTGTTCTTTTGACTCCAAACACACTACTTGACACATTGATCATGAAATTAACACATGTGGCGAAACAACCTAGTATATTGATTGAATCAAACAATTATGAATACGATTAAATCTCTAAATCCATTTAAATCCATCAGTCAAAGGAGTCATTCATCCTGGTTTCCATTCCGTACAAATGTGAACGAGTTTAAGTATGAAATAATAAGACATTCAATTCACCTCCTGTGGATTCGGCTCCTCTTATTGTTACCAAGACTATTTTTCGTGCAATAACATTCAAATTACATTTTGCTTCTTCCTTAATGATTATATTCATTATGAAAAAAATGCCCATGGACCATCTATCAATTCATTTCATTCAATTTAACAAACAATGGAGTGCTTGATCTTGAATTTCATTTCTTATTGATATTAATTGTTGAATTCAAAATTAGAAAGTGCCTCCCATCATTTCTCATTAGCAATGCTGTTCTTTTGACTCCAAACACACTTGTTGTCACCTTGATCATTAAATTAACACATGTGGTGAAACAACCTAGTATATTGATTGAATGAAACAGGTAGAAACAACATTAAAACTCTAAATCCATTTAAATCCATCAGTCAAAGGAATCATTCATCCTGGTTTCCATTCCGTACAAATGTGAACTAGTTTAATTCTGAAATAATAAAACATTCAATTCACCTAATGTGAATTAGGCTCCTCTTATTGTTACCAAGACTATTTTTCGTGGAATAACTTTCAAATTACATTTTGCTTCTTCCTTAATGATTATATTCATTAGGAAAAAAAAGCTCATGGACCATCTATCAATTCAATTCATTGAATTTAACAAACAATGCAGTGCTTGATCTTCAATTTCATTTCTTATTGATATTAATTGTTGAATTCAAAATTAGAAAGTGCCTCCCATCATTTCTCATTAGCAATGCTGTTCTTTTGACTCCAAACACACTTGTTGTCAACTTGATCATGAAATTAACACTTTTGGCGAAACAACATAGTATATTGATTGAATCAAACAGGTATAAACACCATTAAAACTCTAAATCCATATAAATCAATCAGTCAAAGGAGTCATTCATCATGGTATGCATTCCATGCAAATGTGAACTAGTTTAGGTCTGAAATAATAAGACATTCTATTCATCTCATGTGAATTAGGCTCCTCTTATTGTTACCAAGACTATTTGTCATGCAATAACTTTCAAATTACATTTTGCTTCTTCCTTAATGATTATATTCATTACAAACAAAACGCCCATGGACCATTAATCAATTCAATTCATTGAATTTAACAAACAATGGAGTGCTTGATCTTGAATTTCATTTCTTATTGATATTAATTGTTGAATTAAAAATTGGAAAGTGCCTCCCATCATTTCTCATTAGCAATGCTGTTCTTTTGACTCCAAACACAGTTTTTGTCACCTTGATCCTGAAATTAACACATGTGGCTAAACAACCTAGTATATTCATTGAATCAAACTGGTATAAACACCATTAAAACTCTAAATCCATTTAAATCCATCAATCAAAGGAGTCATTCATCCTGGTTTCCATTCCGTACAATTGTGAACTAGTTTAATTCTGAAATAATAAAACATTCAATTCACCTCATGTGAATTAGGCTCCTCTTATTGTTACCAAAACTATTTTTCGTGGAATAACTTTCAAATTACATTTTGCTTCTTCCTTAATGATTATATTCATTATGAAAAGAAAGCCCATGGACCATCTATCAATTCAATTCATTCAATTTAAGAAACAATGGAGTGCGTGATCTTGAATTTCATTTCTTATTGATATTAATTGTTGAATTAAAAATTAGAAAGTGCCTCCCATCATTTCTCATTAGCAATGCTGTTGTTTTGACTCCAAACACACTACTTGACACATTGATCATGAAATTAACACATGTGGCGAAACAACCTAGTATATTGATTGAATCAAACAATTATGAACACGATTAAATCTCTAAATCCATTTAAATCCATCAGTCAAAGGAGTCATTCATCCTGGTTTCCATTCCGTTCAAATGTGAACGAGTTTAAGTATGAAATAATAAGACATTCAATTCACCTCATGTGGATTCGGCTCCTCTTATTGTTACCAAGACTATTTTTCGTGCAATAACATTCAAATTACTTTTTGTTTCTTCCTTAATGATTCTATTCATTATGAAAAAAATGCCCATGGACCATCTATCAATTCAATTCATTGAATTTAACAAACAATGGAGTGCTTGATCTTGAATTTCATTTCTTATTGATATTAATTGTTGAATTCAAAATTAGAAAGTGCCTCCCATCATTTCTCATTAGCAATGCTGTTCTTTTGACTCCAAACACACTTGTTGTCACCTTGATCATTAAATTAACACATGTGGTGAAACAACCTAGTATATTGATTGAATGAAACAGGTATAAACACCATTAAAACTCTAAATCCATTTAAATCCATCAGTCAAAGGAGTCATTCATCAAGGTATGCATTCCATGCAAATGTGAACTAGTTTAAGTTTGAAATAATAAGACATTCTATTCATCTCATGTGAATTACGTTCCTCTTATTGTTACCAGGACTATTTGTCATGCAATAACTTTCAAATTACATTTTGCTTCTTCCTTAATGATTATATTCATTACGAAAAAAATGCCCACGGACCATCAATCAATTCAATTCATTGAATTTAACAAACAATGGAGTGCTTGATCTTGAATTTCATTTCTTATTGATATTAATTGTTGAATTCAAAATTAGAAAGTTCCTCCCGTCATTTCTCATTAGCAATGCTGTTCTTTTGACTCCAAACATAGTTTTTCTAACTTTGATCCTGAAATTAACATATGTGGCTAAACAACCTAGTATATTCATTGAATCAAACAAGTATAAACACCATTAAAACTCTAAATCTATTTAAATCCATCAGTCAAAGGAGTGATTCATCATGGTTTCCATTCCGTACAAATGTGAACTAATTTAATTCTGAAATAATAACACATTCAATTCACCTCATGTGAATTAGGCTCCTCTTATTGTTACCAAGACTATTTTTCATGGAATAACTTTCAAATTACATTTTGCTTCTTCCTTAATGATTATATTCATTATGAAAAAAAAAGCCCATGGACCATCTATCAATTCAATTCATTCAATTTAACAAACAATGGAGTGCTTGATCTTGAATTTCATTTCTTATTGATATTAATTGTTGAATTAAAAATTAGAAAGTACCTCCCATCATTTCTCATTAGCAATGCTGTTCTTCTGACTCCAAACACACTTCTTGACACATTGATCATGAAATTAACACATGTGGCGAAACAATCTAGAATATTGATTGAATCAAACAATTATGAACACGATTAAATCTCTAAATCCATTAGTCAAAGGAGTCATTCATCATGGTTTCCATTCCGTACAAATGTGAACTAGTTTAAGTCTGAAATAATAAGACATTCAATTCACCTCATGTGAATTCAGCTCCTCCTATTGTTACCAAGACTATTTTTCGTGCAATAACTTTCAAATTACATTTTGCTTCTTCCTTAATGATTATATTCATTACGAAAAAAATGCCCATGGACCATCTATCAATTCAATTCATTCAATTTAACAAACAATAGAGTGCTTGATCTTGAATTTCATTTCTTATTGATACTAATTGTTGAATTCAAAATTAGAAAGTTCCTGGCATCATTTCTCATTAGCAATGCTGTTCTTTTGACTCCGAACACAGTTTTTCTAACCTTGATCCTGAAATTAACACATGTGGCTAAACAACCAAGTATATTCATTGAATCAAATAGGTATAAACACCATTAAAACTCTAAATCCATTTAAATCCATCAGTCAAAGGGGTCATTCATCATGGTTTCCATTCCTTACAAATGTGAACTAGTTTAATTCTGAAATAATAAAACATTCAATTCAACTTATGTGAATTAGGCTCCTCTTATTGTTACCAAGATTATTTTTCGTGGAATAACTTTCAAATTACATTTTGCTTCTTCCTTAATGATTATATTCATTATGAAGAAAAATCGCGTGTACCATCTATCAATTCAATTCATTCAATTTAACAAATAATGGAGTGCTTGATCTTGAATTTCATTTCTTATTGATATTAATTTTTGAATTAAAAATTAGAAAGTGCTTCCCATTATTTCTCATTAGCAATGCTGTTCTTTTGACTCCAAACACAGTTTTTGTCACCGTGATCCTGAAATTAACACATGTGGCTAAACAACCTAGTATATTCATTGAATCAAACAGGTATAAACACCATTAAAACTCTAAATCCATTGAAATCCATCAGTCAAAGGAGTCATTCATCATGGTTTCCATTCCGTACAAATGTGAACTAGTTTAATTCTGAAAAAATAACACATTCAATTCTCCTCATGTGAATTAGGCTCCTCTTATTGTTACCAAGACTATTTGTCATGGAATAACGTTCAAATTACATTGTGCTTCTTCCTTAATGATTATATTCATTACGAAAAAAATGCCCATGGACCATCTATCAATTCAATTCATTGAATTTAACAAACAATGGAGTGCTTGATCTTGAATTTCATTTCTTATTGATATTAATTGCTGAATTCAAAATTAGAAAGTTCCTCCCATCATTTCTCATTGGCAATGCTGTTCTTTTGACTCCAAACACAGTTTTTGTGATCATTCCACAACATAATTGTATCCCTTGATAACAAGAGTGGAGTTTGTGACTTAGGAGTGATCCTATCACATCGTGGATGTAGCTCACACATTGTAGGTGAATGACGTAAAAATTGTCATGTGTTGTTGGGTGTTTGCATTTGAATGATCTCCATATGGCTGCTCTTAGATAAAGAAGATAGATAAAAATTGGATGATCAACTCTATCAAGTCACAAAGGTTAATTTAGAAAGATTTATAAAAAGCAAGTATGTCATACTGATTCACCCCCTCCTCCTTTCAATATGAGACCTAAAAAGGTCCATATCATAATGTTAGTGCTACTTTTAATGTTGCTAACTTATCTTTGTTTGATGTAGGTGATTTGAGGACAAATCGTTTAGAGGAGGAGAGGAATGATGGAGAACAAGGTGCTATTCAAGTGCAACAAAGCAAGTACTCCTAAATCCTTTGCAAGGAATTAGTGGTCAAATGACTGAGGCAAAGACAAAGAGGATGAAAAAGGCTTTACAAAGCTTAATCATGGAGATCCATGACAAAGAGGGTGCTTTAGAAGATTCTAAGACTGTTCTAAAAGTTTTCAATGCTACACCAAGGATAATCACTTATCTTTATGTGTAATATAATGGACAAGGCTTAGAACTTGAAGAACAAAACTTAGAGCTCATGATATAAGTCCAAGCTGCATGACTGAGCTATGGAAAGGCTTAATTGCATGCTAAATTGTATTAATGGGCTTGATTTTGTTTTGGGTTTCTGTATTTAAAGTTAAGGCCAAATTACATGTAAAAAAGGTTTATCTTCTTAGGTCTATTTGGACTTGTAGGTTTAGTTGAGTCTTGATACATTAGTAAGGGTTTTACTTTGACTTTATAACATTAATGGTAGTCTTTTTAAGAATTCCTAATCAAGGTAGATTTGAGATTCCTAATTAGAGTATAATTGTATTCTTTAATTAGATGGATCACCTGTAATTAAGGTATTCCTAAATAGGTATGTTATGAAACACCTTTCCTTATAGGATTGTAATATATACATGTCTGTATAAAGGCTATAACTATGTAAAATGGAATGAACAAGTATTTTTTAGCAAGCTTTGCTTTACTTTCTTATGTTCATGGAAGAATACATTGGTTTAACTTATCAAAGTATCAACCTTTATGGCATCTTGAGATTAAGACTTTTAGGACTTAGTTTCCTTAAGGTTATGATCTAATTGACCTAACTTATTTCTTAATTTTTTGGGCTTCAAGTATTGTTCTTTATGTTCAAATCCTTTCCATCATCATGCACCTAAAGATGAGTGATTATCCTTGTTATAGCATTGGAAACGTCAAGAATAGTCATAGAATCTTCTAATGCAACCTTTTTGTCATGTATATCCATGATTAAGCCTTGTTCCTTGTCATTGGACCACAGATTCCTCGTAAAACATCTTCGGAATACTTGCTTTGACATAATTGCTTTGACATTATTTTTGTGTAAATTTATTCTAGGAAAACTCTTTCTCAGACTTGACTAAGGTAGATCTATTGCTACCTACTAATCACAATAGTCCCCAAAGTCACCTTTCAGACACCTTGCCAAATAGACAATTTGAATGTTCTTGTTTAGGTCTTTGTTGGGTTATGGGTTGGCTGATACTTTAGTTGCATTCACAAGTCAATTCAAAACACATAATGTAAAGCAAATTAAGGACACATGAGACTTACGTGGTTCCGTCAATGTGACGTACATCCATTGTGCTAAGGACTCTCCCTTACTGAGACTATCCACTATACTTGTAAATATAGGTTACAATAGGTGTTTTTAATTCTATGCTCCTTTTACTATTGCAATTACTAAGCAAGTACAATACAAAGAGTGTTACTTACTGTGTCTACCCTTCTTCTAGCTTGTCTTGCCTCTGTTGAATTGAAAGGCTGCTCCACTGCCTCTTAGAAGTTCACCGCAATGCTCTCTAACCTCTCTTAAAGAAATCTGGAAATACATTGAGTTCTTTCTGCGCTTCGCCAAATTTCTTCTTTATATTATTTCACACAAATCCTACTTTCACCATCTCACTATCTCCCCATCTCCTTGTCTCATGGCTTTAGTGTTCCGTATCAGATTTTCTCCCTTTATTGTCAGTTATTGTTCATCGGTGGTGAGTTTCTCTTTGTTTATTTCACAGTTCTTTCCTTGCCATGTCGATCATTTGTCTTACACCATCATAGATCTACTGTCTGCTCTTCCAGTGGCGTCTCTCTCTTCGTCTGTCTCTCTCTCTTGCTGTCTTGTTGGATTTCTCTCACTTACCGTCGGATTTCTCTCTCTTACCATCCAACCATTCACTCTGTTTTGTCGATCTGCCGTCAAGTTTCTTTCTCTCCTTCCCGTCGACTCCTTTAGTCTGGCCGTCGAGTTTCTCTCTCTTCCAACAGTTGTGTTTTCTCTCTCTTGTGTTTTGGTCGACGATCTCTCTTTTCATTCAGCCCGATCGTCGACTGTCTTTCTCTCTCCCTTCCTCGGGTTTCTTCTTTGATGCAGCCGTTATATCTTCATTCAACCCCCCCAATTTTTTTTTTCACTCGATGCTACTGTTCACTACGGCTACTGTTAATGGTGCTACTTTCTTGCACACTTAAATCTAGTTGACAACAATTACAACATATACAAGGCTATGAGAACAACAGCACCCTTTTTGTCTTATATGTCCATGATTAATCCTTGTAAATTATCTTTCATCCACTTTGTTCTTGACCTTGTTATCAGACCACCAATTCCTCATGAAACATCATAGAAATACTTGCTTTGTTGTACATGGTTAGTGCTTTGTTCTCCCTTATTGGGTGTAGGTTAGATCATAATTGCTTTGACATTATTTTTATCTAAATTTATTTCAGACATACTCACAACAAAACGAATGAAAACTATAGATTTCATACATAACATATACTTTTTAAGATGAAACGAATCTTAGGTCAGGTGTCTTGGGTTCTTTTGGCAAGCCCAAATGAACAAAAAATGTTGACCATTCTTACATGTACATGTGGAATTAACAGAAAGTCAATCTACCCAAAATGAAAAAAAAAGCACTTTTTATACAATTCAAAATGTAGATCAAGCCTTTCCATTTATTAGTCAAGCAACTTGGAATTATATCATGGGCTCAAGTATTGTTCTTCAAGTTCAAAGCCTTATTCATCATCTTGAGCTTAAAGATAAGTGATTATCCTTGGTGTAGCATTGGAAAGGCCTAGAATAGTCCCGAAATCCTTTAGAGAAGCCTTTTTGTCTTGTATATCCATGATTAAGCCTTGTAAATCCTCTTTCATCCACTTTGTTCTAGAACTTATCATTGAACCACCGATTCCTTGTAAAACATCTTGGGAATACTTACTTTGTTGTACTTGGTTACTACTTTGTTCTCCATTATTAGGTGTAGGTTAGATCATAATTGCTTTGACATTATTTTTATCTAAATTTATTCTAGCCATACTCATAACAAAATGAACGAAAACTATGGATTTCATACATAACACATACTTTTTAAGATAAAATGGATCTCAAGTCAAGTCTCCTATTGGGTTCTGCTGGCAAGCCCACATGAACCAAAAATGTTGAGCATTCTTACATGTATATTTGGCATTAACAGAAAATCAATCTACCCAAAACAAAACAAATTGCACTTTTTATACAATTCAAAAAGCAGATCAAGCCTTTCAATGTATTGGTCATGCAACTTGGACTTATATCTTGGGCTTAAAGTATAGCTCTTCAATTCCAAAGCTTTTTTCATCTTGCACTTAAAGATAAGTGATTATCCTTGATATAGCATTGGAAACATCTAGAATAGTCATAGAATCTTCTAGAGCACTTTTTTTTTTGTCTTGTATATCTCTGATTAAGCCTTGTCAATCAGCTTTCATCCACTTTGTTCTTGACCTTGTTATTGGACCATAGATTCCTTGTAAAACATCATGGGAATACTTGCTTTGTTGTACTTCGTTAGTGCTTTGTTCTCCATTATTTGGCATAGGTTAGATCATAATTGCTTTGACATTATGTTTATCTAAATTGATTCCAGGCAAACTCACAACAAAAAGAATGAAAACTATGGATTTCATGCAAAACATGCACTTTTCAAGATAATAGGAATCTTAGTTCAGATCACCTATTAGGTTCATTTGTGAAGCCCAAATGAACCATAAATGTTAAGCATTTTTACATGTACATTCGGCATTAACTATAAATCAATCTACACAAAACAAAACAAATTGGACTTTTTACACATTTTAGAATGCAGATCATGTCTTTCCATGGATTTATCATACAACTTGGATTTATATGTTGAGCTTTAAGTATTGTTCTTTATGTTCAAAGCCTTTCCATCATCATGCACCTAAAAATGAGTGATTATCCTTGTTATGGCATTGGAAACATCAAGAATAGTCCTAGAATCTTCTAATGCAACCTTTTTTGTCATGTTATATCCATAATTAAGCCTTTTAAATCCTCTTTCATCTACTTTGTCTTGACCTTGTCATTAGACCACCGATTTTTAAGTCACCTATTGAGTTCTTCTATCAAGCCCAAATGAACCAAAAATGTTGAGCATTCTTACATGTACATTTGGCATCAATAGAAAATCAATCTACCCAAAATTAATCAAATTACACTTTTTATACAACTTAGAAAGCAGATCAAGCCTTTCCTTCGATTGGTTATACAACTTGGACTTATATCGTGGGCTTCGAGTATTGTTCTTCAAGTCCAAAGCCTTGTTCATCTTCTTGCACTTAAAGATAAGTGATTATCCTTGTCGTGGCCAGGAAACGTCAAGAATGGTCCTAGAATCTTCTAGAGCAGCCTTTTTGTCATGTATATCCATGATTAATCTCTGTAAATCCTTTTTTATCCACTTTGTTCTTGACCTTGTCATTGGACCACCGATTCCTCGTATAAGATCATGGGAATACTTGCTTTGTTGTACTTGGTTAGTGCTTTGTTCTCCACAATTGGGAGTAGGTTAGATCATAATTGCTTTGACATAATTTTGATTTAAATTTATTACAAGCAAACTTACAAATAAATAAATGAAAACTTTGGATTTCATACAAAACACACACTTTTTAAGATAAAACAAATCTTAGGTCAAGTCACCTATTGAGTTCTTTTGGCAAGCCTAAATGAACCAAAATCGTTGAGCATTTTTACATGTACATTTGGCTTTAATTGAAAATCAATCTACCTAAAATGAAACAAATTGGACTTTTTATACAATTCACAAAGTAGATCATCCCTTTCCATGGATTGGTCATATAACTTGGACTTATATCTTGGGCTTCAAATATTGTTCTTTTAGTTCAAAGCCTTGTTCATGATCTTGCACTTAATTATAAGTAATTATCCTTACTGTAGCATTGGAAATGTCTAGAATAGTCCTAGAATCTTCTAGAGCACCCATTTTGTCTTGTATATCCAAGATTAACCCTTGTAAATCCTCTTTCATCAACTTTGTTCTTTACCTTGTCATTGGACCACCAATTCCTCGTAAAAGATCATGGGAATACTTGCTTTGTTGTACTTGGTTAGTGCTTTGTTCTCCCTTATTGGGTGTAGGATATATCATAATTTCTTTGACATTATTTTTATCTAAATTTATTACGGGGAAACTCACTACAAAATGAATGAAAACTATGGATTTCATACAAAACACACACATTTTAAGATAAAACAGATCTTAGTTCGGGTCACCTATTGAGTTCTTTTTGCAAGCTCTACTGAACCATAAATGTTGAGCATTTTAACATGTACATTTGGCATTAACTGTAGATCAATCTACCCAAAACAAAACAAATTGGACTTTTTATGCAATTAAGAAAGCAAATCAAGCCTATCCATGGATTGATCATATGACTTGGACTTATGTCTTGGGCTTCAAGTATTGTTCTTCAACTTCAAAGATTTGTTCATCATCTTGCACGAAAAGAAAAGTGATTATCTTTAGTGTAGCATTGGAAATGTCTAGAATAGTCATAGAATCATATAAAAGATAGTTTTGGTCTTATATATCCATGGTTAAGGCTTGCAAATCCTTTTTCATCCACTTTGTTCTTAACCTTGTCATTAGACCGTTGATTCCTTGTAATACATCATGGGAATACTTGCTTTGATGTACTTAGATAATGCTTTGATTTTATTTTTATCTAAATTTATTCCTGGCAAACTCACTACAAAATGAATGAAAACTATGGATTTCATACAAAACACACACATTTTTAGATACAACAAATCATAGTTTAAGTCACCTGATGGGTTCCTTTGGCAAGCCCAACTGAACCATAAATGTTAAGCATTTTTACATGCCCGTTTGGCATTAACTGTAAATCAATCTACCCAAAACAAAATGAATTGGACTTTTTATACAATTCAGAAAGCAAATCAAGCCTTTCCATGGATTGGTCATACAACTTGGACTTATATCATAGGCGTCAAGAATTGTTCTTCAAGTTCAAAGCCTTGTTCATCATCTTGCATGTAAAGAAAAGTAATTTTTGTTGGTGTAGCATTGAAAATGTCTAGAATAGACTTAGAATCTTATAGAGCACCCTTTTGGTCTTGTATATCCATGATTAAACCTTGTAAATCCTCTTTCATCCACTTTGTTCTTAACCATGTCATTGGACTACCAATTCCTTGTAAAACATCATGGGAATACTTGCTTTGTTGTACTTGGTTAGTGCTTTGTTCTCCCTTATTAGGTGTAGGTTAGATCATAATTGCTTTGATATTATTTTTGTCTAAATTTATTCCAGGCAAACTCACAACAGACTGTATAAAAACTATGGATTTCCTAGAAAACATAGTTTTTAAAATAAAACAAATCATAGGGCAAACCCAAATAAACCATAAATGTTTAGTATTTCTACTTGTACATTTGGTATTAACTATAAATCAATCTACCCAAAATGAAGCAAATTGGACTTTTTATATAATTCAAAAAGTAGATCAAGCCTTTTCATGGATTAGACATACAACTTGGACTTATATCTTGGGGTTTAACTATTGTTCTTCTAGTTCAAAGTGTTGTTCATCATCTTGCACTTAATGAAAAGTGATTATCCTTGGTGTTGCATTAGAAATGTCTAGAATAGTCTTAGAATCTTATAGAGCACCCTTTTTGTCTTTTATGTCCATGATTAATCATTGTTAATCGTCTTTCATCCACTTTGTTCTTTTCCTTGTTATTGGACTATTGATTCCTCGTAAAATATCATGGGAATATTTGCTTTGTTGTACTTGGTTAGTGCTTTGTTCTCCCTTATTAGGTGTAGGTTAGATCATAATTGCCTTGACATTATTTTTTATCTAAATTTATTCCAGCCAATCTCACAACAAAATGTATAAGAACTATGGATTTCTTAGAAAACAAATAGTTTTTAAGATAAAACAGATCTTAGTTCAAGTCACCTATTAGGTTCTTTTGGCAAACCCAAATGAACCATAAATGTTTAGTTTTTTTTCATGTACATTTGGTATTAACTGTAAATCATTCTACCCAATATGAAACAAATTGGACTTTTTATATATTTTAGAAAGCAGATCAAGCCTTTTCATGGATTGGACATACAACATGGCCATATATCTCGGTCTTCAAGTATTACACTTCAAGTTTAAAGCCTTGTTCATCATCTTACACTGAAAGATAGGTGATTATCCTTGGTGTAACATTGGAAACATCTAGAATAGTCCTAAAATATTTTAGAACAGCCTTTTTGTCTTGTATATCCATGATTAAGCCTGATAAATCCTTTCTCATCGACTTTGTTCATGACCTTATCATTGAATCACCGATGCCTTGTAAAATATCTTGGGAATACTTGCTTTGTTATACTTGGTTACTGATTTGTTCTCCATTATTAGAGGTAGGTTAGATCATAATTACTTTGACATTATTTTTATTTAAATTATTCCAGGCATACTCATAATAAAATGAATAAAAACTATGGATTTCATACATAACACACTTTTTTAGGTAAAACGGATCTTAGGTCAGGTATCCTATTAGGTTCTTCTAGCAAGCCCAAATAAACCAAAAATGTTGACCATTCTTACATGTACATTTGGCATTAACAGAAAATCAATCTACCCAAAAAGAAACAAATTGCACTTTTTATACAATTCAAAAAGTAGATCAAGCCTTTCCATGTATTGGTCATGCATCTTGGACTTATATCTTGGGCTTTAAGTATTTTTCTTCAATTTCAAAGCCTTTTTCATCATCTTGCACTTAGAGATAAGTGATTATCCTTAGTGTAGCATTAGAAATGTCTAGAATAGTCCTAGAATCTTCTAAAGAACCCTTTTTGTCTCGTATATCCATGATTAAGCCTTGTAAATTCTCTTTCATCCACTTTGTTCTTGACCTTCTCATTGGACCACCGATTCCTTGTAAAACATCATTGGAATATAAAGTTCCCAACTTCACCCTAAGATCTACTAGTCTGTAATACTAAAAGGGGGCATGAATCAATATTACCCCTTTTTAATTGGTAGGTGAACAGCTTCAAACTCTTCTAAGAAATGAACTCTTTCTCAGTTTCAACTAACGTAAATCTATTGTTACCTACTAGTCATAATAGTCTCAAAAGTTACCTTTCACACACCTTGCCTATTACACAGATTGGTTATTCATGATTAGGTCTTCTTTTATATTAAAGGTTTGATGATTCTTTAGCTGCGTTCATAACTTAATTTGAAATACAGAATGTGAATTCAAAGTAAGGATAGAAAAGATTTATGTTGTTCCATCAATGTGACATACTCCATGTTGGTAGAGATTCTTCCTCTAACGAGACAATTCACTATACTTGAGAATACTAGTGTGGTATCTCCTATGATTACAATGGATGTTTTAATCTTCTATTGCCTTCACTATTACAAATACAAAGCAATCATAATACAAAGAGTGTCACTTACTGTGTCTACCCTTCTTCTAACTTGTCTTGCCTCTACTTGATTTGATTATGCTACTTCACTGCCGCTTGAAGAAATCTGAAAATTCATTGAGTTCTCTCAAATGCTTCACCGAATTTCTTCTTTAGGATGTCACACCCGTTTCCTGGTCTCACCATCTCACCGTCTCACAGTCTCACAGTCTCTGGTCTTATCATCACACTATCTTTAGGTCTCACATCTCATCGATTCTAGTCTCACACATTTCACCCTTTTCTAGTCTCACTGATTTTGGTCTTCCGGTGTCCTCTGGTGTCACTCGTTTCACCCTTTTCTAGTCTCACCAATTCTAGTCTTCTAGTGTGGTTAGGTGTCACCCATTTCACACTTTTTGGATCTCACCAATTCTGGTCTTCCAGTGTGTTCTGGTGTCAATGATTCTTGTCTAATGTCTCACCTGGTCTCACACTTCACCTAGTCTCATATCTCACCTGGTCTCACATTTTGCTGGTCTCACGCCTCACCTGGTCTCACATTTTACTGGTCTCATGTCTCACTTTCTTACAGTGTTTCACCCTTTTCTGGTCTCCCTTGTTTCTGGTCTGTATCCCCACTTAAAAATATTGAAGTTTTGCTTTATATACTGCCTTCTATGAAAAATCTAGTAAGGCTTACTGTAACTGAGGCGAATTTCCTTTCTTGCTCCTCCATGTGGCTTTATATTACTCTTTCATTCAAAATTCAGCATCATCTTCGTTCTTAATTTATTTTTCTTGCTCTTTTTCTTTCTACTAAAATCTCATCCTTTGAATGCTTGAATGAATAGCCAGGATTGCCCACGAACAGTTAAAAATATACAAAAGAAAATGCCCCCGTAACTACCCAACTTGCAGAAATGCTAAACTCCCTCTACAAGTTCACTCTAAGGAGATCACTTTACAATGTTATTTGACATTATAGTCTTATCTTGTAATTCCTGAGATATGACCCACTTCTGCTTGCACATTTAAATCTAGTTGACAACAATTACAACCCATACAAGGTTGTGGGAACAATAATCTCCCCCTTTGTAATTGTTGGAAATATTTACAACAAAAGCCATTATGCAACAATTACAACCCCCTTCATTAAGAGCTCCCCTTGCACTATTGCTTCTCTCCCCCTTTGTCAACCAATTACAAATTTGAAAAACCCACAAAGTAGAGTTGGAGGATTCACTTGAGCTTCAGGCTTGAGGGGCCATTTACACAAACAAACTCATTCTGTACTTTTCAAATAGTTCAATGGACAATGGTTTAGTTAGAATATCTGAAATTTGATCTTTAATGCCAATATACTGCAACTGAATTATACCTTATTCCACTTGATCCTTGATAAAGTGATACCGGATGTCAATATGCATGCTCCTTGAATGTCAAACTGGATTCTTGCTGAGATCAATTGCACTTTGATTATCACAAAGTACACTCATTGGAAACTTTAGTTCAACACCTAAATCTACCAATTGTCTTTGCATCCATATCACCTGAGTACATGTTGCACAAGCAACCATATACTCAGCCTTAGTTGTTCTCAATGCAACACTATTATGCTTTCTACTTAACCATGCAACACACTTTGAACCCAAGTAGAAGCTGCAACTACTGGTTGATTTTTTGTCATCTGTACTTCCTACCTAGTCTGCATCAATTTATGCTCGTAGTTTTATAGAATCTATGGCAGGATACCACAAACCCATTTCCAGTATCCCTTTAAAGTATCTTAGGATTCTTTTTACTTCCAACACATGAGATTCTTTAGGATCAGCTTGGAATCTACTAGTAATGCACATAGCTTGCATGAGATTAGGCCTTGATGTTGTAAGGTACAGAAGGCTCCCTATCATCTTCTTGTATTCTGTAGGGCTTGTACTCCTTCCTTCTTGATCTTTTGTTAACTTGCAGCCCACTGACATAGGGGTACTGATAGGTCTGCAATCCTCTATGCCAAACTTTTTCAGCATCTCTTTGACATATTTTGTTTAAGAAATAAAAATACTTTCTTCACACTATTTTATCTATAATCCAAGAAAGTAAGTCGTTTCTCCAATCAATGACATCTCAAATTCCTCACTCATCTTCTATGCAAATTCTTGGCATAGTTCAAAGTGATCCCCTCCAAAGATGATGTCATCTACATATACTATGGTTATTAGTTGGCCTTTCTCTAAGTTGAACACTTAAAGGTTATTATCAGCTATTCATCTTCTAAAGTTCAACCTTCTCAAATACACATCCAGCCTAGTGTACCCTGCTCTTGGGGCTTGTTTAAGGCCATACAAGGCTTTCTTCAGCTTGCACACATGTATCTCATCTTCACTGATTTGTACTCTATTGGGTTGTTTAATATACACTTCTTCTTTTAGGAGCCTATTCAAAAAGGCTTATTTCACATCCATCTAGTAAATTTATACCACTAATGTGCTACCAATGTTAAGAACATTCTAATAGTTTCTAACCTTGCCACTGGTGCAAATGTTTCATGAACATCTACTCCTTCTATCTGAGTGTAACCTTTGCAAACCAGCCTAGCCTTGTTCCTCACCACCTTGCCATCTTCATTGTGTTTATTTCTAAACACTCATTTTGTTCCTATGACATTCTTGTTAATGGGTCTTGGAACTAGCTCTAATGTATTATTCTTCTTGATTTGATCTAACTCCTTATTGATAGCTTTGACCCAGGCCTTATCTTGTGCAACCTCTTCAACAGATTTAGGTTCAACTTGTGAGAGTAAAGCAGTGGCTCCTACAATTCTTCTTCTTGTTGTAACTCCTACTAATGGGTCATTTGATTTCCTCAATAAGCAATGATCATGGTTTCTTTGTCTTTCTCTCTTGTACAGTCTTAGTTGCAAGAGGATCTCTTTCTTCATCTTCAGACTCACTCTTCTTTGAGTCTAAACTTACTTTTTGTCTCTTTTCTTTATGTTGTTCTGATTCTTTATCTATCTTGAAGTCATCTTCTTCACTGTCCTCAGCTTCTCCATTATGCATTGTTTTCCAATTTTCATCTATTCTCACATCACTGGACGTGACCACTTTTCCCAGTTTATGTAGAAAAACTCTGTAACCTTTTGTCTTTGTTGAGTATCCCACAAAATGCCTTCATCTAACCTAGCATGGAATTTTCCCAAGCTTTGCTCCTTGTTCTTCACAAAAACATGGGCTGCCAAAAATTATGAGAAACTTGAGCATATAAGTGTGATATCCCCTATGATTACAATAGATTTCTTAATCTTCTGCTGTCTTGACTATTACAAACACAAAGCAATCACGATACAAAGAGTGTCACTTTATGTAGCTTCATATTACTATTTCATTCAAAATTCAGCATCATTCTCCTTAATTTATTTTTCTTGCTCATTTCTTTCTACTGAAATCTCATCCTTTGAAAGCTTGAAGGAATGGACAAGATTGCCTATCAATAATTAAATCCTCTTTCATCCACCTTGTCATTGGACCACCGATTCCTTGTAAAACATCTTGGGAATATCTGCTTTGTCGTACTTGGTTAATGCTTTGTTCTCCATTATTAAGTATAGGTTAGATCATAATTGCTTTGATATTATTTTTGTCTAAATTTATTCTAGGCAAACTCACAACAAAATGTATAAGAACTATGGATTTCATAGAAAATACACAGTTTTTAAGATAAAATGGATCTTAGTTCAGGTCACCTATTGGGTTATTTTGGCAAACCCAAATGAACCATAAATGTTTAGAATTTTTACATGTACATTTGGTATTAATTGTAAATCAATCTACCCAATATGAGACAAATTGATCCTTTTATATATTTCAAAAAGCATATCAAGCCTTTTCATGGATTAGACATACAACTTGGCCTTATATCTTGGTCTTCAAGTGTTGCACTTCAAGTTCAAAGCCTTATTCATCATCATGCACTTAAAGAAAAGTGATTATCCTTGGTGTAGCATTGGAAATGTCAAGAATAGTCTTAGAACCTTATAGAGCACCCTTTTTGTCTTATATGTCCATGATTAATCCTTGTAAATTGTCTTTCATCCACTTTGTTCTTAACCTTGTTACCGGACCACCAATTCCTCGTAAAACATCATGGGAATACTTACTTTGTTGTACTTATTAGTGCTTTGTTCCCCCTTATTAGTTATAGGTTAGATCATAATTGCTTTGACATTATTTTTATCTAAATTTATTCCAAGCAATCTCACAAGAAAATGAGTGAAAACTATGTATTTTATACAAAACGCACACTTTTTAAGATAAAATGGGTCTTAGTTCAGGTCACCTACTGGATTTTTTTGCCAAGCCCAAATGAACCATAAATGTTGACCATTTTTACATGTACATCTGGCATTAATAGTAAATCAATCTACCCAAAATGAGACAAATTGGAATTTTTATACAATTTAGAACACAGATCAAGCCTTTTCATAGTTGGACATACAACTTGGACTTATATCTTGGGCTTCAAGTATTGTACTCCAAGTTCAAAGCCTTGTTCATCGTCTTACACTTAAAGATAAGTGATTATCCTTGGTGTAGCATTGGAAATGATTAAAATAGTCCTAAAATCTTTTAAAGTAGCCTTGTATATCCATGATTAAGCCTTGTAAATCCTCTTTCATCCACCTTGTTCTTGACCTCATCATTGAACCACCATTTCCTCATAAAACATCTCAGGAATACTTGCTTTGTTGTACTTGGTTACTGCTTTGTTCTCCATTATTAAGTGCTTTGACATTAGTTTTATAAAAGTATATTCCAGTCAAACTCAAACCAAAATGGATGAACATTATGGATTTCATAGAAGACACACACTTTTTAAGATAAAATAGATCTTAGGTCAGGTCACCTATTGGGTTCTTTTGCCAAGCCCAAATGAACCATAAATGTTAAGCATTTTTACGTCTGCTTTGGGCAATAACTGTAAATCAATCTACCCAAAGCGAAAGAAATTGAACTTTTTATACAATTTAGAAAGCATATCATGCCTTTCCATGGATTGGTCAAACAACTTATATCTTGGGCAACAAGTAATGTTCTTCACGTTCAAAGCCTGGTTCATCATCTTGCACTTAAAGAAACATGACTATCCTTAGTGTAGCATTAGAAATGTCTTGAATAGTCTTAGAATCTTATAAAGCAGCTTTTATGTCTTGTATATCCATGGTTAAGCCTTGTAATTCCTCTTTCATTGTCTTTGTTCTTGACCTTGTCATTGGACCACCGATTCCTCATAAAACATCATGGGAATACTTGCTTTGTTTTACTTGGTTAGTGCTTTCTTCTCCATTATTAGGTGCAGGTTAGATCATAATTGTTTTGACATTATTTTTATCTAAATTTATTCCAGGCAAACTCACAACAATATGAATGAAAACTATGGATTTCAAACAAAACACACACTTTTTATGATAAAATGGGTCTTAGTTCAGGTCACCTATTGGGTTCATTTGCTAACCCAGATGAATCATAAATGTTGAGCATTTTTACATGTAATTTGGCATTAATTATAAATCATGGGAATACTTGCTTTGTCATACTTGGTTAATGCTTTGTTCTCCATTATTAGGTATAGGTTAGATCATAATTTCTTTGATATTATTTTTGTCTAAATTAATTCTAGACAAACTCACAACAAAATTTATAAAAACTATGGATTTCATAGAAAACACACAGTTTTTAAGATAAAACGGATCTTAGTTCAGGTCACCTATTGGGTTCTTTTAGCAAACCCAAATAAACCATAAATCTTTAGTACTTTTACATGTACATTTGGCATTAACTGTAAATCAATCTACCCAATCAAAACAAATTAGACTTTTTATATATTTCAGAAAGCAGATCAAGCCTTTTCATGGATTAGACATACAATTTGGCCTTATATCTTGGTCTTCAAGTATTGTACTTCAAGTTCAAAGCCTTGTTCATCATCTTGCACTTAAAAATAAGTGATTATCCTTGGTGTAGCATTGGAAACATCTAGAAGAGTATGAGAATCTTCTAGAGGACCCTTTTTGCCTTTTATATCCATAATTAAACCTTGTAAATCCACTTTCATCCACTCTTTTCTTGGCCTTCTCATTGGACCACTGATTCCTTGTAAAACATCATCGAAATACTTGCTTCGTTGTACTTGGTTAGTTCTTTGTGCTCCATTATTAGGTGTAGGTTAGATCATAATTGCTTTGACATTATTTTTATCAAAATTTTATTTCAAGCAAACTCATTGCAAAACAAATGAAAACTATGGATTTCATTCAAAACACACACTTTTTAAGATATAATGGATTTTAGGTCAGGTCACCTATTGGGTTCTTTTGGCAAGCCCAAATGAACCAAAAATGTTGAGCATTCTTACATGAACATTTGGCATTGACTAAAAATCAGTCTACCCTAAATGAAACAAATTGGACATTTTATACAACTCAGAAAGTAGATCAAGCCTTTCCTTCGATTAGTTATATAACTTGTACTTATATCTTAGGCATCAAGTATTGTTTCATCATCATAGCAAAAGTGACTAACCTTGGTGTAGCATTGAAAATGTCTTGAATTGTCTTATAATCTTATAAAGGACACTTTTTGTCTTGTATATCCATGATTAAGCCTTGTAAATCCACTTTTATCCACTGTGTTCTTTACCTTCTCATTGGACCACCGATTCCTTGTAAAACATCATGAGAATACTTGCTTTGTTGTACTTGGTTAAGCTTTGTTCTCCATTATTAGGTATAGGTTAGATCATAATTGCTTTGACATTAGTTTTATAAAAATTTATTCTAGTCAAACTCAAAAGAAAATGAATGAACACTATGGATTTCATGCAAAACACACACTTTTTAAGATAAAACAGATCTTAGGTCATGTCACCTATTGGGTTCTTTTGCCAAGACCAAATGAAGCATAAATGTTAAGCATTTTTACATGTACTTTGGGCATTAACTGTAAATCAATCTATCCAATGTGAAACAAATTAAACTTTTTATACAATTCAGAAAGCATATCATGCCTTTCCAATAACTTAGAAAGCAGATCAAACCTTTCCTTGGATTAGTCATACAACTTGGACTTATATCTTAGGCTTCAAGTATTGTTCTTCAAGTGCAAAGCATTGTTCATCATCTTGCACTTAAAGATAAGTGATTATCCTTGGTGTAGCATTAGAAATGTCTATAATTGTTTTAGAATCCTATAGAGTACCCATTTTCTCTTGTATATCTATGTTTAAGCCTTGTAAATCATCTTTCATACACTTTGTTCTTGACCTTGTCATTAGACCACTGATTCCTTGTAAACGATCTTGGGAATACTCACTGGGTTCTTTTCACAAGCCCAAATACACCAAAATCATTGAGCATTTTTACATGTACATTTCGCATTAACTAAAAATCAATGTACCCAACATAAAACAAATTGGACATTTTATATAACTTAGGAAGTAGATCAAACCTTTCCTTGGATTAGTCATACAAAATAGACTTATATCCTGGGCATTAAGTATTGTTCTTCTAGTTCAAAACCTTGTTCATCATCTTGAACTTAAACATAAGTGATTATCCTTGGTGTAGCATTGGAAATGTCTAGAATAGTCTTCAAATCTTATAAAGCACACTTTTTGTCTTGTATATCCATGATTAACCCTTGTAAATCCTCTTTCATCTACTTTGTCCTTGACCTGGTCATTGGACCACCGATTCCTCATAAAACATCATGGGAATACTTGCTTTGTTGTACTTGGTTAGTGCTTTGTTCTCCATTATTATGTGTAGGTTAGATCATAATTGCTTGGACATTATTTTTATCTCAATTTATTCCAAGCAAACTCACAACAAAATGGATGAAAGCTATGGGCTTTATACAAAACACACACTTTTTTAAGATAAAACGGATCTTAGTTTAGGTCACCTATTGGGTTCTTTTGGCAAGTCCAAATGAACCATAAATGTTGAGCATTTTTACATGTACATTTGGCATTAACGATCAATCAATTTAGCCAAAATGAAACTAATTGTGCTTTTTATACAATTCAAAAAGCATATCATGGACTTCTAAGGATTGGTCATACAACTTCGATTTATATCTTGAGCTTCATGTATTGTTCTCTAAGTTTAAAGCCATTTCATCATCATCCAAATAAAGATAAGTTATTATCCTTGTTGTATCATTGGAAATGTCTAGAATAGTCCTAGAATCTTCTAATGCACCCATTTTGTCATGTATATCAATGATTAAGCTTTGTAAATCCTCTTTCATCCTCTTTTTTCTTAACTTTTCATTAGACCACCAATTTCCCCTAAATGACCATGGGAATACTTGCTTTGTTATACTTAATTTAAGCATTGTTCTCCATCATTAGGTATAGGTTAGATTATAATTGCTTTGACATTACTTTTGTCTAAATTTATTCTAGGCAAACTAACAACAAAACAAATGAAAACTGTAGATTTCAAACAAAACACTCTTTTTAAGAGAAAATCGATCTTAGGTCAAGTCACCTATTGGGTTCCTTTTGGAAGCCCAAATGAACCCAAAATGTTGAGCAATTTTACCTGTACATTTGGCATTAACTGAAAATAAATCTACCCTAAACAAAAAAAAAAAGGTCTTTTTACATAACTCAAAATGTAGATCGAGCCTTTCCCTGGATTGGTCATATAACTTGGACTTATATCTTGGGCTTCAAGCATTTTTCTTCAAGTTCAATGTCTTGTTCATCATCTTGCTTGTAAAGATAAGTGATTATCCATAGTGTAGCATTGGAAATGTCTAGAATAGTCCTAAAATCTTCTAGAGCACACTTTCTGTCTTGTATATCATGGGAATACTTGCATTCGATCACCGATTAAGTCTTGTAAATCCTCTTTCATCCACATTTTTCTTGACCTTGTCATTGGGTCACCGATTCCTCGTTAAACATCATAGGATTACTTGCTTCGTTGTACTTGCCTAACACTTTGTTCTCTATTACTAGGTGTAGGTTAGATCTTAATTGCTTTGACATTATTTTTATCTAAATTTATTCAAAGCAAACTCACAACAAAATGAATGAAAACAATGGAATTCATCCAAAACACACTCTTTTTAAGATAAAATAGATCTTAGTTCTGTTCACCTATTGGGTTCTTTTGCCAAGCCCAAATGAACCATAAATTTTGAGCATTTTTACATGTATATTTGGCATTAACTACAAATCAATCTACCAAAAAAGACACAAATTGGACTTTTTATACAATTTAGAAAGCAGATCATGCCTTTGTATGCCTTGGTCACACAACTTGGAATTATATCTTGCGCTTCATGTATTGTTCTTCAAGTTCAAAGTCTTGTTCATCATCTTACACTTAAAGATAAGTGATTATCCTTGATGTAGCATTGGAAATGTCTAGAATAATCCTAGAATCTTCTAGAGTGCCCTTTTTGTCTTTTACATCCATGATTAAACTTGCAAATTCTTTTTCATCCACTTTGTCCTTGACCTTGTCATTGGACCACCGATTCCTCATAAAACATCATGGGAATACTTGCATTGTAGTACTTGTTTAGTGCTTTGTTCTTCATTATTATGTTTAGGTTAGATCATAATTGCTTTGACATTATTTTTATGTAAATTTATTCTAGGCAAACTCACAACAAAATGAATTAAAACTATGGACTTCATAGTTCATGTCACCTATTGGGGTTTTTTGGCAACCCTAAAAGAACCAAAAAGGTTAAGCATTTTTACATGTACATTTGGCATTAACTATAAATCAAGTTACCCAAACGAAACAAATAAGACTTTGTATACAACTCGGAAGGTAGATCAAACCTTTCCTTGTATTAGTCATTCAACTTGGACTTATATCTTGGGCCTCAAGTCTTGTTCTTCAAGTTCAAAACCATGTTCATCATCTTGCACCAAAAGATAAGTGATTATCCTTGGTGTAGCATTGGAAACATCTAGAATAGTCCTAGAATCTTCTAGAGCACCCATTTTGTCTTGTATATCCATGATTAAGCCTTGTAAATCCTCTTTCATCCACTTTGTTCTAGACCATGTCATTGGACCATCGATTCCTTGTCAAACATCATGGGAATACTTGCTTTATTGTACTTGGTTAGTGCTTTCTTCACCATAATTTTGCGTATATTAGATCATAATTTCTTTGATGTTATTTTTATCTAAATTTATTCCAGGCAATCTCACAATAAAATGAATGAAAACTATGGATTTTATACAAAACACACACCTTTAACATAAAATAGGTCTTAGTTTGGGACACCTATTGGGTTTTTTTGCCATGCCCAAATGAACCATAAATGTTGACCATTTTTACATGTACATCTGGAATTAATAGTAAATCAATCAACCCAAAACAAAACAAATTGGACTTTTTATGCAATTTAGAAAGTAGATCAAGCCTTTTCATGGATTGGACATACAACTCGGACTTATATCTTGGGCTTCAATATTTTACTTCAAGTTCAAAGCCTTGTTCTTCATCTTGCACTTAAAATAAGTGATTATCATTGGTGGAAACATCTAGAATAGTCATGAAATCTTTAAAGTAGCCTTTTTGTCTTGTATATCTTTGTAAATCCTCTTTCATCCACTTTGTTCCTGACCTTATCATTGAACCACTGATTCCTTGTAAAATATCTTGGGAATAATTGCTTCGTTGTACTTGGTTACTGCTTTGTTCTCCATTATTAGGTGTAGGTTAGATCATAATTGCTTTGACATTACTTTTCTGTAAATTTATTCTACGCATACTGACAACAAAATGAAAGAAAACTATGGATTTCATACATAACATACATTTTAAAAGATAAAACAGATCTTAGGACAGGTCTCCTATTGGGTTCTTCTAGCAAGCCTAAATGAACCAAAAATGTTGATCATTCCTACACGTTCATTTGGCATTAACAGAAAATCAATCTACCCAAAACAAAACAAATTGCACTTTTTATACAATTCAAAAAGCAGATCAAGCCTTTCCATGTATTGGTCATGCAGCTTGGACTTATATCTTGGGGTTCAAGTATTGTTCTTCAATTTCAGTGCCTTTTTCATCATTTTGCACTTAAAGATAAGTGATTATCCTTAGTGTAGCATTGGAAACGTCTAGAATAGTCCTAGAATCTTCTAGAGCACCCTTTTCATCTTGTATATCCATGATTAAGCCTTGTAAATCCTCTTTCATCCACCTTGTTCTTGGCCTTGTCATTAGGCCACCGATTCCTCGTAAGACATCAGTGGAATACTTGCTTTGTTGTAGTTGGTCAATGCTTTGTTCTCCATTATTAGGTGTAGGTTAGATCATGATTTCTTTGACATTATTTTTATCTAAAATTATTCAAAGCAAATAGAGAAAAAAATTAATGAAAACTATGGACTTCATATAAAACACACACATTTTGAGATAAAATGGATCACAGTTCATGTCACCTATTAGGTTCTTTTGGCAAGCCCAAATGAACCAAAAACGTTGAGCATTTTTACATGTACATTTGGCATTAACTATAAATCAGTCTACCTAAAATGAAACAAAATGGTCATGTTATACAACTCAAAAAGTAGATCAAACCTTTCCTTAGATTAGTCATACAACATGGACTTATATCTTGGGCATCAAGTTCAAAGCCTTGTTCATCATCTTACACTTAAGAATAAGTGATTATCCTTGGTGTAGCAATTTAGAATAGTCCGAGAATCTTCTGGAGCACCCATTTTGTCTCATATATCCATGATTAAGCCTTGTGAATCCTCTTCCATCCATTTTGTTCTTGACCTTGTCATTGGACCACCGATCTCTCGTAAAACATCATGGGTATACTTGCTTCATTGTACTTGGTTAGTGCTTTGTTCTCCATAATTTGGTGTAGGTTAGATCATAATTGCTTTGACATTATTTTTTTCTAAATTTATTGCAGGCAAACTCATAGCAAAATTAATGAAACCTATGGATTTCATACAAAACACACATTTTTTAAGGTAAAACGAACCATAAGTCAGGTCACCTATTGCATTATTTTGGCAAGCCCAAATGAACCAAAATCATTGAGCATTTTTACATGTACATTTGGCATTAACAGAAAATCAATCTACCCAAAACAAAACAAATTGGACTTTTTATACAAATCAAAAGGTAAATCAATCCTTTCTTTAGATTGGTCATACAGCTTGGACTTATATCATGGGATTCAAGTATTGTTCTTCTAGTTCAAAGCCTTGTTCATCTTCTTGTACTTAAAGATAAGTGATTATCCTTGTTGTAGTACTGGAAACATCAAGAATAGTCCAAGAGTCTTTCAGAGCAGCCTTTTCATCTTGTATATCCAAGATTAAGCCTTGTAAATCCACTTTCATCCACTTTGTTCCTAACATTGTCATTGGACCACCAAGACCTTGTAAAACATCCTATGAATACTTGCTTTGTTGTACTCAGTTAGTGCTTGGTTCTTGATTACTAGGTCTAGGTTAGATCATGATTGCTTTGACATTATTTTTATCTAAATTCATTTTAGGCAAACTCTCAACAAAATGAATGAAAACTATAAACTTCATACAAAACTCACGCTTTTTAAGATAAAATGGCTCTTAGTTCAGGTCAACTATTAGTTTCTTTTAGCATGTACATTTGGCATTAACTAACTAAAAATCAATCTATCCAAAATGAAACAAATTGGAATTTTTATATAATTCAAAAAGCAGATCAGGCTTTTCAATGGATTGGTCATACAACTCGGACTTATATCTTGGACTTCAAGTATTTTTCTTCAAGTTCAAATCCTCGCTCATCATCTTGCACTTAAAGATAAGTGATTATCCTTGGTGTAGCATTAGAAACATATAGAATAGTCCTAGAATCTTCTAGAGCACCCTTTTTGTCTTATATATCCATGATTAAGCCTCATAAATCCTCTATCATCCACTTTGTTCTAAGTCTTGTTGTTGGACCACCGATTCCTCATAAGACATCATGGGAATACTTGCTTTGTTGTACATGGTTAGTGCTTTGTTCTCCATTAGTAGGTGTGGGTTAGATTATGATTGCTTTGACATTATTTGTGCCTAAAATTATTCAAAGAAAACTGAGAACAAAATGAATGAAAATTATGGACTTCATATAAAACACATGCTTTTGAGATAAAACGGATCATAATTTATGTCACCTATTGGGTTCTTTTCGCAAGCCTAAATGAACAAAAATCATTGAGCATTTTTACATGTACATTTTCCATTAACTAAAAATCAATCTACCCAAAATGAAACATATTGGACTTTTTATACAATTCACAAAGAAGATCATGCCTTTTTCATGGATTGGTCATACAACTTGGACATATATCTTGGGCTTCATGTATTGTTCTTCAAGCTCAAATCCTTGTTCATCATCTTGCACTTAAAGATAAGTGATTATCCTTTGTATAGCATTGGAAATATCTAGAATAGTCCTAGAATCTTCTAGAGCATCCATTTTGCCTTGTATATCTGTGATTAAGCCTTGTGAATCCACTTTTATCGACTTTGTTCTTGACCTTGTCATTGGACCATCGATTCCTCGTGAAACATTATGACAATACTTGCTTTGTTGTACTTGGTTAGTGCTGGGTTCTCCATAATTAGGTGTTGGTTAGATAATATTTGCTTTGACGTTATTTTTATCTAAATTTATTACGGGCAAACTCATAAAAAAATGAATAAAAACTATGGATCTCAGACAAAATACACTTTTTAAGATAAAATGGATCTTATGTTAGGTCACCTATTAGGTTCTTTTGGCATGCCCAAATGAACAAAAATCGTTAAGCATTTTTACATGTACATTTGTCATTAACTGAAAATCAATCTACCCAAAATGAAACAAATTGGAATTTTTATACAATTCACAAAGCAAGTCATGCCTTTCCATGGATTTGTCATAAAACTTGGACTTATATCTTTAGCTTCATGTATTGTTCTTCAAGTTCAAATCCTCGTTCACCGTCTTGGACTTATAGATAAGTTATTATCCTTGGTGTAGCATTGGAAACATCTAGAATAGCCCTATAATCTACTAGAGAACCCGTTTGCCTTGTAAATTAGTGATTAAGCCTTCTAAATCCTTTTTCATCCACTTTGTTGTTGACCTTTTCATTGGACCATCGACTTCATGTGAAACATTATGGGAATATTTGCTTTCTTGTACTTAGTTAGTGCATTCTTCTTCATAATTGGATGTAGGTTAGATAATATTTTCTTTGACATTATTTTTATCTAAATTCATTATACGCAAAGTCACAAAAAAATGAATGAAAACTATGGATCTCACACAAAACACACCCTTTTAAAGATAAAACAGATCTTAGGTCAGGTCACCTATTGCATTTTTTTGGCATGCCCAAATGAACCAAAATCTTTGAGCATTTTTACATGTACATTAGGCATTAACTCAAAATCATTTTACCCAAAATGAAACAAATTGGACTATTTATATAACTCACAAAGCAGATCATGCCTTTCCATGGATTGGTCATACAACTTGGACTTATATCATGGGCTTGTATGTGATTATTCTTGGTGCAACATTGGAAACATCTAAAATAGTCCTAGAATTTTCCAGAGCACCCATTTTGTCTTGTATATCAGTGATTAAGCCTTGTGAATCATTTTTCATCCACTTTGCTCTTCACCTTGTCATTGGGCCATCGACTCCTCGTGAAACGTTATCGGAATACTTGCTTGCTTGTACTTGGTTAGTTCTTTCTTCTCCATAATTGGGTGTAGGTTAGATAATTTTTGTTTTGACATTATTTTTATCTAAATTTATTACAGGTAAACTCACAAAAAAATGAATGAAAACTACAGATCTTGTACAAAACACACACTTTTTAAGATAAACAAGATGTTAGGTTCACCTATTGGGTTCTTTTGGCATGCCCAAATGACCAAAAATCCTTGAGCATTTTTACATGTATATTTGCCATTAACTAAAAATCAATCTACCCAGAATGAAACATATTGGACTTTTTATACAATTCACAAAGATGATCATGCCTTTTTCATGGATTGGTCATACAGCTTAGACTTATATCTTGGGCTTCATGTATTGTTCTTCAAGCACAAATCCTTGTTCATCATCTTGCACTTAAAGATAAGTGATCATCCTTTGTATAGCATTGGAAACATCTAGAATTGTCCTACAATCTTCTACAACATCCATTTTCCTTGTATATCTGTTTTTAAGCCTCGTGAATCCACTTTGTTCTTGACCTTATCCTTGAACAATCGATTCCTTGTGACACTCTATGGGAATACTTGCATTGTTGACTTGGTTAATGCTTTGTTCTCCATAATTGGGTGTAGGTTAGATAATATTTGTTTTGACATTATATTTATCTAAATTTATTAGAGGCAAATTCACAAAACAGTGAATGAAAACTATGGATCTCATACAAAACACACACCTTTTTAGATAAAACATATCTTAGGTTAGGTCGCCTATTAGGTTCATTTGGCATGCCCAAATGACAAAAATCATTGAGCATTTTTACATGTACATTTGGCATTAACCAAAAATTAATTTACCCAAAATGAAACAAATTGGCCTTTTTCTACAATTCAAAAAGCAGATCATGCTTGTCCATGGATTTATTATAGGACTTGGACTTATATCTTGGGCTTCATGTATTGTTCTTCAAGTTCAAATCCTTGTTCATCTTCTAGCACTTAAAGCCATGTGATTATTCTTGGTGCAACATTGGAAATATCTAGAATAGTCCTGGAATCTTCTAGAGCACCCATTTTTTCTTGTATATCAATGATTAAGCCTTGTGAATAATTTTTCATCCAATTTGTTCTTCACCTTGTCTCTGGACCATCGACTCCTCGTGAGACTTATGGGAATACTTGCTTGGTTGTACTCGGTCAATTCTTTCTTCTCCATAATTGGGTGTAGGTTAGATAATTTTTGTTTTGACATTATTTTTATCTAAATTTATTGCAGGAAAACTCACAAAAAAATGAATGAAAACTATGGATCTCATACAAAACACACATACTTTTTAAGATAAAAGAAATGTTAGGGTAGGTCACTTATTTGATTCCTTTGGCATGCCCAAATGACAAAAAACCCTTTGAGCATTTTTACATGTATATTTGGCATTAACAAAAAATCAATCTACCCAAAATGAAACATATTGGACTTTTTATACAATTCACAAAGAAGTTCATGCCTTTTTCTTGGATTGGCCGTACAACATGGACTTATATCTTGCGCTTCATGTATTGTTCTTCAAGCTCAAATCCTTGTTCATCATCTTACACTTAACGATAAGTGATTATCCTTTGTATAGCATTGGAAACATCTAGAATAGTCCTACAATCTTCTACAGCATCCATTTTGCCTTGTATATTTGTGATTAAGCCTTGTGAATCCACTTTTATTGACTTTGTCCTTGACCTTGTCATTGGATCGTTGATTCCTCGTGAAACATTATGAGAATACTTGCTTTCTTGTACATGGTTAGTGCTTTGTTCTCCATAATTGGGTGTAGGGTAGATAATATGTGCTTCAACATTATTTTTATCTAATTTTATTACAAACAAACTCACAAAAAAATGAATGAAAACTATGGATCTCATACAAAACACACTTTTCAAGATAAAATAGATCATATCTTAGGTCACCTATTAGGTTCTTTTGCCATGCCCAAATGAACCAAATTCGTTGAGCATTTTTACATGTATATTTGGCATTAACTAAAAATCAATGTACCCAAAATGAAACAAATTGGACTTTTTATACACTTCACAAAGCAAGTCATGCCTTTCCATGGATTTGTCATAGAACTTTGACTTATATCTTGGGCTTCACATATTGTTCTTCAAGTTCAAATCCTTGTTCATCATCTTGCACTTAAAGCTATGTGATTATTCTCGGTGCAACATTGGAAACACCTAGAATAGTGCTGGAATCTTCGAGATCACCCATTCTATCTTGTATATCAGTGATTATGCCTTGTGAATCATTTTTCATCCACTTTGTTCTTCACCATGTCATTGGACCATCGACTCCTCGTGAAACGTTATGGGAATATTTGCTTTGTTGTACTTGGTTAGTGCTTTGTTCTCCATAATTGGGTGTAGGTTAGATAATATTTGCTTCGACATTATTTTTATCTAAATTTATTATGGACAAACTCACAAAAAAATGAATGAAAACTAAGGATCTCATACAAAACACACTTTTCAAGATAAAAAAGATCTTATGTTAAGTCACCTATTAGGTTCTTTTGGCATGGCCAAATGAACCAAATTCGTTGAGCATTTTTACATATACATTTGTTATTAACTGAAAATCAATCTACCTAAAATGAAAGAAATTGGACTTTTTATAGAATTCACAAAGCAGGTCATGCCTTTCCATGGATTTGTCCTAGAACTTGGTCTTATATCTTGGCCTTCACGTATTGTTCTTCAAGTTAAAATCCTTATTCATAGTCTTGCACTTAAAGCTATGTGATTATTCTTGGTGAAACACTGGAAACACCTAAAAAGTTCTGGAATCTTCTAGAGCACCCATTTTGTCTTGTATATTAGTGATTAAGCCTTGTGAATCATTTTTCATCGACTTTGTCCTTCACCTTGTCTTTGGACCATCGACTCCTCATGAAACGTTATGGGAATACTTGCTTGGTTATACTTGGTTAGTTCTTTCTTCTCCATAATTGGGTGTAGGTTAGAAAATTTTTATTTTGACATTATTTTTATCTAAATTTATTACAAACAAACTCACAAAAAAATGAATGAAAACTATGGATCTCGTAAAAGACACACGCACCTTTTAAGATAAAACAAATGCTAGGTTAAGACTCCAATTGGGTTCTTTTGGCATGCCCAAATGACCAAAAATCCTCGAGCATTTTTACATGTACATTTGGTATTAACTGAAAATCAATCTACCCAAAATGAAACATATTGGACTTTTTATACAATTCACAAAGAAGATCATGCCTTTTTCATGGATTGGTCTTACAACTTGGACTTATATCTTGCACTTCATGTATTGTTCTTCAAGCTAAAATCCTTGTTCATCATCTTGCACTTAAAGATAAGTGATTATCCTTTGTATAGCATTGGAAACATCTAGAATTGTCCTACAATCTTCTATAGCATCCATTTTACCTTGTATATCTATGATTTAGCCTTGTGAATCCACTTTTATCGACTTTGTTCTTGAACTTGTCATTGGACCAATCATTCCTCATGAAACATTATAGGAATACTTCCTTTCTTGTACATGGTTAGTGCTTTGTTCTCCATAATTGGGTGTAGGTTAGATAATATATGCTTCGACATTATTTTTATCTAAAATTATTACAGACAAACACACAAAAAAATGAAAGAAAACTACGGATCTCATACAAAACACACTTTTCAAGATAAAACAGATCTTATGTTAGGTCACCTATTAGCTTCTTTTGGCATGCCCAAATGAACAAAAATCGTTGAGCATTTTTACATGTACATTTGGCATTAACTGAAAATCAATCTACCCCAAATGAAACAAATTGGAATTTTTATACAATTCACAAAGCAGGTCATGCCTTTCCATGGATTTGTCCTAGAACTTGGTCTTATATCTCGGCCTTCATGTATTGTTCTTCAATTTCAAATCCTTATTCATGATCTTGCACTTAAAGCAATGTGATTATTCTTGGTGCAACATTGGAAACACCTAAATAGTCCTAGAATCTTCTAGAGCACCCATTTTGTCTTGTATATCAGTGATTATGCCTTGTGAATCATTTTTCATCCACTTAGTTCTTCACCTTGTCATTGGACCATCGATGCCTCGTGAAATGTTGTGGGAATACTTGCTTTGTTGTACTAGGTTAGTGCTTTGTTCTCCATAATTGGGTGTAGATTAGATCATATTTGGTTCGACATTATTTTTATCTAAATTTATTACAGACAAACTCACAAAAAAATGGTTGAAAACTATGGATCTCATACAAAACACTCTTTTTAAGATAAAACTGATCTTATGTTTGGTCACCTATTAGGTTCTTTCGGCATGCCCAAATGAACAAAAATCGTTGAGCATTTTTACGTGTACAGTTGGCGTTAATTGAAAATCAATCTACCCAAAATGAAACAAATTGGACTTTTTCTAGAATTCACAAAGCAAGTCATGCCTTTCCATGGATTTGTCATAGAACTTGGGCTTATATCTGGGGCTTCACGTATTGTTCTTCAAGTTCAAATCCTTGTTCATTATCTTGCACTTAAAGTTATGTGACTATTCTTGGTGCAATATTGGAAACACCTAGAATTGTCCTAGAATCTTCTAGAGCACCCATTTTGTCTTGTATATTAGTGATTTTGCCTTGTGAATCATTTTTCATCCACTTTGTTCTTCACCTTGTCATTGGACCATTCACTCCTCGTGAAACGTTATGGGAATACTTGCTTTGTTGTACTTGGTTAGTGCTTTCTTCTCCTTACTTGGTTGTGGGTTAGATAATATTTCTTTTGAAATTATTTTTATCTAAATTTTTTACGGGCAAACTCACAAAAAGATGAGAGAAAACTATGGATCTCATACAAAACACACTTTTCAAGATAAAATAGATCTTATGTTAGGTCACCTATTAGGTTCTTTTGGCATGCCCAAATGAACAAAAATCGTTGAGCATTTTTACATGTACATTTGGCATTAACCGAAAATTAATTTTTCCCAAAATGAAACAAATTGGACTTTTTCTACAATTCAAATAGTAGATCATGCCTTTTCATGGATTTGTCATAGGACATGGACTTATATCTTGTGCTTCATGTATTATTCTTCAAGTTCAAATCCTTGTTCATCATCAAGCTCTTAAAACTATGTGTTTATTCCTGGTGCAACATTGGAAACATCTAGAATAGTCCTGGAATCTTCTAGAGCACCATTTTGTCACGTATATCAGTGATTAAGCCTTGTGAATCATTTTTCATCCACTTTGTTCTTCACCTCGTCATTGGACCATCGACTCCTCGTGAAATGTTATGGGAATAATTGCTTTGTTGTACTTGGTTAGTTCTTTCTTCTCCACAATTGGTTTTAGGTTAGATAATTTTTGTTTTGACATTATTTTTATCTAAATTTATTACAGGCAAACTCACAAAAAAAGGAATGAAACTATGGATCTCGTACAAAACACACACTTTTTAAGATAAAATAGATGTTAGGTTAGGTCACCTATTGGATTCTTTTGGCATGCCCAAATGGCCAAAAATCCTTGAGCATTTTTACATGTACATTTGGCATTAACTGAAAATGAATATACCCAAAATGAAACATATTGGATTTTTTATACAATTCACAAAGAAGATCATGCCTTTTTCATGGATTGGTCATACAACTTGGACTTATATCTTGCGCTTCATGTATTATTTTTTAAGCTCAAATCCTTGTTCATCATCTTGAACTTAAGGATAAGTGATTATCCCTTGTATAGCATTGGAAACATCTAGAATAGTCCTACAATCTTCTACATCATCCATTTTGCCTTGTATATCTGTGATTAAGCCTTATGAATCCACTTTCTTCTTGACCTTGTCATTGGACCAATGATTCCTTGTGAAACATTATGGGAGTACTTGCTTTGTTGACTTGGTTAGTGCTTTGTTCTCCATAACTGGGTGTACGTTAGATAATATTTGTTTTGACATTATATTTCTCTAAATTTATTAGAGGCAAACTCACAAAATAGTGAATGAAAACTATGGATCTCGTATAAAATAAACACTTTTTGATATAAAACATATCTTAGGTTAGGTCACCTATTCAGTTCTTTTGGCATACCCAAATGAACCAAAATCATTGAGCATTTTTACATGTACAGTTGACATTAAGCGAAAATAATTTACCCAAAATGAAACAAATTGGTCTTTTTCTGCAATTCATAAATAAGATGATGCCTTTCCACGAATTTATCATAGGACTTAGACTTATATCTTAGGCTTCATGTATTGTTCTTCAAGTTCAAATCCTTCTTCATCATCTTGCACTTAAAGCTATGTGATTATTCTTGGTGCAATATTGGAAACATCTAGAATAGTCCTAGAATATTCTAAAGCACCCATATTGTCTTGCATATCAGGGATTAAGCCTTGTGGATCATTTTTCATCACTTTGTTCTTCACCTTGTCATTAGCCCATCGACTCCTCGTGAAACGTTATCAAAATACTTGCTTCGTTGTACTTGGTCAGTTCTTTCTTCACCACAATTGGGTGTAGGTTAGATAATTTTTGTTTAAATTTATTACAGACAAACTCACAAAAAAAATGAATGAAAACTATGGATCTCGTACAAAACACACACTTTTTAAGATAAAACAGATGTTAGGTTAGGTCACCTATTGGGTTCTTTTGGCATGCCCAAATGACCAAAAATCCTTGAGAATTTTTACATGTACATTTGGCATTAACTGAAAATCAACCTACCCAAAATGAAACATATTGGACATTTTAGACAATTCACAAAGAAGATCATGCCATTTTCATGGATTGGTCATACAACTTGGACTGCTATCTTGGGCTTCATGGATTGTTCTTCAAGTTCAAATCCTTGTTCATCATCTTCCACTTAAAGATAAGTGATTATCCTTTGTATAGCATTGGGAACATCTAGAATAGTCCTACAATCTTCTACAGCATCCATTTTGACTTGTATATCTATGATCAAGCCTTGTGAATCCACTTTCATCCACTTTGTTCTTGACCTTGTCATTGGACCATCAATTCATCGTGAAACATTATGGGAATACTTGCTTTGTTGACTTGGTTAGTGCTTTGTTCTCCATAATTCGGTGTAGGTTAGATAATATTTGTTTTGACATTATATTTATCTAAATTTATTAGAGGCAAACTCACAAAACAGTGAATGAAAACTATGGATCACATACAAAACACACACTTTTTCAGATAAAACATATTGTAGGTTATACAATTCGTCTTATATCTTGGCCTTCACGTATTGTTCTTCATGTTCAAATCCTTATTCATCATCTTGCACTTAAAGCTATGTGATTATTCTTAGTGCAACATTGGAAACACCTAAATAGTCCTGAAATCTTCTAGAGCACCCATTTTGTCTTGTATATCAATGATTATGCCTTGTGAATCATTTTTCATCCACTTAGTTCTTCACCTTGTCATTGGACCATCAACTCCTCGTGAAATGTTATGGGAATACTTGCTTTGTTGTACTAGGTTAGTGCTTTGTTCTCCATAATTGGGTGTACGTTAGATCATATTTGGTTCGACATTATTTTTATCTAAATTTATTACGGACAAACTCACAAAAATGAATGAAAACTATGGATCTTATACAAAACACTCTTTTCAAGATAAAACAGATCTTATGTTTGGTCACCTATTAAGTTCTTTTGGCATGCCTAAATGAACAAAAATCGTTCAGCATTTTTACGTGTATAGTTGGCATTAATTGAAAATCAATGTACCCAAAATGAAACAAATTGGACTTTTTATAGAATTCAAAAAGCAGGTCATGCCTTTCCATGGATTTGTCATAGAACTTGGACTTATATCTTGGGCTTCACGTATTGTTCTTCAAGTTCAAATCCTTGTTCATGATCTTGCACTTAATGTTATGTGACTATTCTTGGTGCAACATTGGAAACACCTAGAATATTCCTAGAATCTTCTAGAGCACCCATTTTGTCACATATATCAGTGATTAAGCCTTGTGAATCATTTTTCATCCACTTTGTTCTTCACCTTGTCATTGGACCATCGACTCCTCGTGAAATGTTAAGGGAATACTTGCTTTGTTGTACTTGGTTAGTTCTTTCTTCTCCACAATTGGTTTTAGGTTAGATAAATTTTGTTTTGACATTATTTTTATCTAAATTTATTACAAGCAAACTCACAAAAAAATGAATGAAGCTATGGATCTCGCACAAAACACACACTTTTTAAGATAAAACAGATGTTAGGTTAGGTCACCTATTGGGTTCTTTTGGCATGCCCAAATGACCAAAAATCCTAGAGCATTTTTACATGTGCATTTGGCAGTAACTGAAAATCAATCTAGCCAAAATGAAAGATATTGGACTTTTTTATACAATTCATAATGAAGACCATGCCTTTTTCATGGATTGGTCATACAACTTGGACTGATATCTTGGGCTACATGTATTGTTTTTCAAATCCTTGTTCATCATCTTGCACTTAAAGCTAAGTGATTATCCCTTGTATAGCACTGGAAACATCTAGAATAGTCCTACAATCTTCAACATCTTCCATTTTGCCTTGTATATCTGTGATTAAGCCTTATGAATCCACTTTCATCCACTTTGTTCTTGACCTTGTCATTGGACCAATGATTCCTCGTGAAACATTATGGGAATACTTGCTTTGTTGACTTGGTTAGTGCTTTGTTCTCCATAATTGGGTGTAGGTTAGATAACATTTGTTTTGACATTATTTTTATCCAAATTTATTATAGGCAAACTCACAAAACAGTGAATGAAAACTATGGATCTCATACAAAACAAACACTTTTTCAGATAAAACATATCTTAGGTTAGGACACCAATTCGGTTCTTTTGGCTTGCCAAATGTACCAAAATCATTGAGCATTTTAACATGTACATTTGGCATTAAGTGAAAACTAATTTACCCAAAATGAAACAAATTGGTCTTTTTCTACAATTAATAAAGAAGATGATGCCTTTCCACGGATTTATCATATGACTTAGACTTATATCTTAGGCTTCATGTATTGTTCTTCAAGTTGAAATCCTTCTTCATCATCTTGCACTTAAAGCTATGTGATTATTCTTGGTGCAACATTGGAAACATCTAGAATAGTCCTGGAATCTTGTAGAGCACCCATTTTTTCTTGTATATCAGGGATTAAGCCTTGTGGATCATTTTTCATCCACTTTGTTCTTCACCTAGTCATTAGGCCATCGACTCCTCGTGAAACATTATCGGAATACTTGCTTGGTTGTACTTGGTCAGTTCTTTCTTCTCCATAATTGGGTGTAGGTTAGATAAATTTTGTTTTGACATTATTTTTATCAAAATTTATTACAGGAAAACTCACAAAAAAATGAATGAAAACTATGGATCTCGTATAAAACACACACTTTTTAAGATATAACAGATGTTAGGTTAGGTCACCTATTGGGTTCTTTTGGCATGCCCAAATGACCAAAAATCCTTGAGCATTTTTACATGTACATTCGCCATTAATTGAAAATCAATCTACCCAAAATGAAATTTATTGGACTTTTTATACATTTCACAAAGAAGATCATGCCGTTTTCATAGATTGGTCATATAACTTGGACTTATATCTTGGGATTCATGTATTGTTGTTCAAGTTCAAATCCTTGTTCATCATCTTCCACTTAAAGATAAGTGATTATCCTTTGTATAGCATTAGAAATATCTAGAATAGTCCTACAATCTTCTAGAGCGTCCATTTTTCCTTGTATATCTGTGATTAAGCCTTGTGAATCCACTTTCATCCGCTTTGTTCTTGACCTTGTCATTGGACCATCGATTCCTCATGAAACATTATGGGAATACTTGCTTTATTGACTTGGTTAGTGCTTTGTTCTCCATAATTGGGTGTAGGTTAGATAATATTTGTTTTGACATTATATTTATCTAAATTTATTAAAGGCAAGCTCACAAAACAGTGAATGAAAACTATGAATCTCATACAAAACTTACACTTTTTTAGATAAAACATATCTTAGGTTAGATACCCTATTCGGCTCTTTTGGCTTGCCCTAATGAACCAAAATTGTTGAGCATTTTTACATGTACATTTGGCATTAACCGAAAATTAAATTACCCAAAATGAAACAAATTAGACTTTTTCTACAATTCACAATGCAGATCATGCCTTTCCATGGATTGTCATAGGACTTAGACTTATATCTTGGGCTTTATGTATTGTTCTTCAAGTTCAAATCCTTGTTCATCATCTTGCACTTAAAGTTATGTGATTATTCTTACTGCAACATTGGAAACATCTAGAATAGTCTTGGAATCTTCTAGAGCACCCATTTTCTCTTGTATATTAGTGATTAAGCCTTGTAAATCATTTTGCATCCACTTTGTTCTTCACCTTGTCATTGGGCCATTGACTCCTCATGAAATGTTATCAGAATACTTGCTTGGTTGTACTTGGTCAGTTCTTTCTTCTCCATAATTCGATGTAGGTTAGATAATTTTTGTTTTGACATTATTTTTATCTAAATTTTTTCTGGGAAACTGACAAAAAAAAGAATGAAAACTATTAATCCAGAACAAAACACACACTTTTAAAGATAAAATAGATGTTAGGTTAGGTCACCTATTAGGTTCTTTTGGCATGCCCAAATGACCAAAAATCCTCGACCATTTTTCCCTGTGCATTTAGCATTAACTAAAAATCAATCTACCTAAAATGAAACATATTGGACTTTTTATACAATTCACAAAGAAGATCATGCCTTTTTCATGGATTGGTCATACAACTTGGACTTGTATCTTGGGCTTCATGTATTGTTCTTCAAGCTCAAATCCTTGTTCATCATCTTGCACTTAAAGGTAAGTGATCATCCTTTGTATAGCATTGGAAACATCTAGAATAGTCCTACGCTACAACATCCATTTTGCCTTGTATATCTGTGATTATGCCTCGTGAATCCACTTTTATTGACTTTGTTCTTGACCTTGTCATTAGACCATCTATTCCTCGTGAAACATTATGAGAATTCTTGCTTTGTTGTACTTGGTTAGTGCTTTGTTCTCCATAATTGGGTGTAGGTTAGATAATATTTGCTTCAACATTATTTTTATCTAAATTTATTACAGACAATCTGACAAAAAAATGAAAGAAAACTATGGATCTCATACAAAACACACTTTTCAAGATAAAACAGATCATATCTTAAGTCACCTATTAGGTTCTTTTGGCATGCCCAATTGAACCAAATTCGTTGAGCATTTTTACATGTACATTTGGCAATAACTGAAAATCAATCTACCCAAAATGAAAGAAATTGGACTTTTTATACAATTCACAAAGCAGGTCATCCCTTTCCATGGATTTGTCATAGAACTTGGACTTATATCTTGGGCTTCACGTATTGTTCTTCAAGTTCAAATCCTTATTCATCATCTTGCACTTAAAGCTATGTGATTATTCTTGGTGCAACATTGGAAACTCCTAAATAGTCCTGGAATCTTCTAGAGCACCCATTTTGTCTTGTATATCAATGATTATACCTTGTGAATCATTTTTCATCCACTTAGTTCTTCACCTTGTCATTGGACCATCGAATACTCGTGAAATGTTATGGGAATACTTGTTTTGTTGAACTAGGTTAGTGCTTTGTTGTCCAAAATTGGGTGTAGGTTAGATCATATTTGGTTCGACATTATTTTTATCTAAATTTATTACAGACAAACTCACAAAAAAATGAATGAAAACTATGGATCTCATGCAAAACACACTTTTCAAGATAAAACAGATCTGTTGTTAGGTCACCTATTAGGTTCTTTTGGCATGCCCTAATGAACAAAAATTGTTGAGCATTTTTACATGTACAGTTGGCAATAATTGAAAATCAATCCACCCAAAATGAAACATATTGGACTTTTTATGCAATTCACAAAGAAGAACATACCTTTTTCATGGATTTGTCATACAACTTGGACTTATTTCATGGCCTTCAAGAATTGTTCTTCATGTTCAGATCCTAGTAAGTGATTATCCTTTGTATAGCATTGGAAACATCTAGAATAGTCCTATAATCTTCTACAGCATCCGTTTTGCCTTGTATATCTACGATTAACCCTTGTGAATCCATTTTTATCGACTTTGTTCTTAACCTTGTCATTGGACCATCGATTCCTCGTGAAACATTTTGAGAATACTTGCTTTGTTGTACTTGGTTAGTGCTCTATTCTCCATAATTGGGTGAAGGTTAGATAATATTTGCTTCGACATTATTTTTATCTAAATTTATTACAGACACACTCACAAAAAAATGAATGAAAACTATGGATCTTATACAAAACACACTTTTCAAGATAAAACAGATCTTACGTTAGGTCACTAATTAGGTTCTTTTGGCATGCCCAAATGAACAAAAATTGTTGAGCATTTTTACATGTACATTTGGCATTAACTGAAAATCAGTCTACCCAAAATGAAACAAATTGGACTTTTGATACAATTCACAAAGCATGTCATGCCTTTCCATGGATTTGTCACAAAACTTGGACTTATATCTTGGGCTTCACGTATTGTTCTTCAAGTTCAAATCCTTGTTCATCATCTCACACTTAAAGCTATGTGATTATTCTTGGTGCAACATTGGAAACACCTAGAATAGTGCTGGAGTCTTCAAGAGCACCCATTTTGTCTTGTATATTAGTGATTATGCCTTGTGAATCATTTTTCATCCACTTTGTTCTTCACCTTGTCATTGGACCATCGACTCCTCCTGAAACATTATGGGAATACTTGCATTGTTGTACTTGGTTAGTGCTTTCTTCTCCATAATTGGGTGTAGGTTAGATAATATTTGGTTCGACATTATTTTTATCTAAATTTCTTACGAACAAACTCACAAAAAAATGAATGAAAACTATGGATCTCATACAAAACACACTTTTCAAAATAAAACAGATCTTATGTTAGGTCACCTATTAGGATCTTTGGCATGCCCTAAAGAACAAAAATCGTTGACCATTTTTACATGTACAGTTGGCATTAATTGAAAATCAATCTACCCAAAATGAAACATATTGGACTTTTTCTACAATTCACAAAGAAGAACATGCCTTTTTCATGGATTGGTCATACAACTTGGACTTATTTCATGGGCTTCATGTATTGTTCTTCATGTTCAAATCCTAGTTCATCATCTTGCCCTTAAAGAAAAGTGATTATTCCTTCTATAGCATTGGAAACATCTAGAATAGTCCTAGAATCTTCTAGAGCATCTATTTTGCCTTGTATATCTATGATTAAGCCTTGTGAATCCATTTTTATTGACTTTGTTGTTGGCCTTGTCATTGGACCATCAATTCCTCGTGAAACATTTTGAGAATACTTGCTTTGTTGTACTTGGTTAATGCTTTGTTCTACATAATTGGGTGTAGGTTAGATAATATTTGCTTCGACATTATTTTTATTTAAATTTATTACAGGCAAACCTATAAAAAAATGAAAGAAAACTATGGATCTCACACAAAACAAACTTTTCAAGATAAAACAGATCTTACGTTAGGTCACCTATGAGGTTCTTTTGGCATGCCCAAATGAACAAAAATCGTTGAGCATTTTTACACGTACATTTGGCATTAACAGAAAATTAATATACCCAAAATGAAACAAATTGGACTTTTTCTACAATTCAAAAATCAGATCATGCCTTTCCATGGATTTGTCATAGGACCTGGACTTATATCTTGGGCTTCATGTATTTTTTTCCAAGTTCAAATCCTTGTTCATCATCTTGCACTTAAAGCTATGTGTTTATTCTTAGTGCAATATTGGAAACATCAAGAATAGTCCTGGAATCTTCTAGAGCACCAATTTTGTCTTGCGTATCAGTGATTAAGCCTTGTGACACATTTTTCATCCACTTTGTTCTTTACCTTGTCATTGGACCATCGAATCCTCATGGGAATACTTGCTTTGTTGTACTTTGTTAGTTCATTCTTCTCCACAATTAGGTGTAGGTTAGATAATTTTTGTTTTCAAATTATTTTTATCTAAATTTATTACAGGTAAGCTTAGAAAAAAATGAATGAAAACTATGGATCTCGTACAAAACACACACTTTTTAAGATAAAATAGATGTTAGGTTAGGTCACCTATTGGGTTCTTTTGGCATGCCCAAATGCCAAAAAATCCTTTAGCATTTTTACATGTACATTTGGCATTAACTAAAAATCAATCTAGCCATATTGAAACAAATTGGACATTTTATACAATTCACAAAGCAGGTCATGCCTTTCCATGGATTTGTCATAAAATATGGACTTATATCTTGGGCTTCACATGTTGTTCTTCATGTTCAAAACCTTGTTCATCATCTTCCACTTAAAGGTATGTGAGTATTCTTAGTGCAGCATTGGAAACACCTAGAATAGTCCCGGAATCTTCTAGAGCACCAATTTTGTCTTGTATATCAGTGATTATGCCTTGTGAATCATTTTTCATCCACTTTGTTCTTCACCTTGTCATTGGACCATCGACTCCTCGTGAAACGTTATGGGAATACTTGCTTTGTTCTACTTGGTTAGTGCTTACTTCTCCTTACTTGGGTGTAGGTTAGATAATATTTTTTTTACATTATTTTTATCTAAATTTATTACGTGCAAACTCACAAAAAAATGAAAGCAAAAACAGATCTTATGTTACGTCACCTACTAGGTTCATTTTGCATGCCCAAATGAACAAAAATCGTCGAGCATTTTTACATGTACATTTGGCATTAACGAAAAATTAATTTAACCAAAATGAAACAAATTGGACTTTCTCTACAATTGAAAAAGCAGATCATGCCTTTCCATGGATTTGTCATAGGACCTGGACTTATATCTTGGGCTTCATGTATTTTTTTTCAAGTTCAAATCCTTGTTCATCATCTAGCTGTTAAAGCTATGTGTTTATTCTTGGTGCAATATTGGAAACATCTAGAATAGTCCTGGAATCTGCTAGAGAACCCATTTAGTCTTGTATATCAGTGGTTAAGCCTTGTGAATCATTTTTCATCCACTTTGTTCTTCACCTTCTCATTGGACCATCAACTCCTCGTGAAACGTTATAGGAATAGTTGCTTTGTTGAACTTGGTTAATTCTTTCTTCTCCACAATTGGGTGTAGGTTAGATACTTTTTTTTTTTACATTATTTTTCTCTAAATTTTTTACATGCAAGTTGAGAAAAAAAATGAATGAAAACTATGGATCTCGTACAAAACACACACTTTTAAAGATAAAACAGATGTTAGGTTAGGTCACCTATTAGGTTCTTTTGGCATGCCCAAATGACCACAAATCATTGAGCATTTTTACTTGTACATTTGGCTTTAACTGAAAATGAATCTACCCAAAATGGAACATATTGCACTTTTTATACAATTTACCAAGAAGATCATGCCTTTTTCATCGATTGGTCATACAACTTGGACTTTTATCTTGGGCTTCATGTATTGTTCTTCGAGCTCAAATCCTTGTTCATCATCTTGCATTTAAAGATAATTGATTATCCTTTGTATAGCATTAGAAACATCTAGAATAGTCCTATAATCTTCTACAGCATCCATTTTGGATTGTATATCTGTGATTAAGCCTTGTGAATCCACTTTTCTCGACTTTGTTCTTGATCTTGTCATTAGACCATCGATTCCTTGTGAAACAAATTGGACTTTTTATACAATTCACAAAGCAGGTCATGCCTTTCCATGGATTTGTCATAGAACTTGGACTTATATCTTGGGCTTCACGTATTGTTCTTCAAGTTCAAATCCTTGTTCATCATCTTGCACATAAAGCTATGTGATTATTCTTGGTGCAACATTGGAAATGCCTAGAATAGTGCTAGAATCTTCCACAGCACCCATTTTGTCTTGTATATCAGTGATTATGCCTTGTGAATCATTTTTCATCCACCTTGTTCTTCACCTTGTCATTGGACCATCGACTCCTCGAGAAACATTATGGGAATACTTGCTTTGTTCTACTTGGTTATTGCTTTCTTCTCCTTACTTGGGTGTAGGTTAGATAACATTTTTTTTTGACATTATTTTTATCTAAATTTATTACGGGCAAACTCACAAAAAAAATGAAAGAAAACTATCGATCTATACAAAACACACTTTTCAAGATAAAACAGATCTTATGTTAGGTGACCTATTAGTTTCTTTTGGCATGAACTAATGAACAAAAATCGTTGAGCATTTGTACATGTACATTTGGCATTAACCGAAAATTAATTTACCCAAAATGAATCAAATTGGACTTTTTCTACAATTCAAAAAGCAGATCATGCCTTTCCATGGATTTGTCATTGGACCTGGACTTATATCTTGGGCTTCATGTATTTTTTTTCAAGTTCAAATCCTTATTCATCATCTAGCAATGAAAGCTATGTGTTTATTCTTGGTGCAATATTGGAAACATCTACAATAGTCCTGGAATCTTCTAGAGCACCCATTTTGTCTTATATATTAGTGGTTAAGCCTTGTGAATCATTTTTCATCCACTTTGTTCTCCACCTTGTCATTGGACCATCGACTCCTCGTGAAACATTCTGGGAATACTTGCTTTGTTGTACTCTTGGTTAGTTCTTTTTTCTCCACAATTGGGTGTTGGTTAGATATATCTTTTTTTGACATTATTTTCATCTAAATTTTTTACATGCAAGCTCAGAAAAAAAAATCAATGAAAACTATGGATCTCATACAAAACACACACTTTTTAAGATAAAACAGATGTTAGGTTAGGTCACCTATTGGGTTCTTTTGGCACGCCTAAATGACCAATAATCCTCGAGCATTTTTACTTGTACATTTGGCATTAACTAAAAATGAAACTACCCAAAATGAAACATATTGGACTTTTTATACAATTCACAAAGAAGATTATGCCTTTTTCATGGATTGGTCATACAACTTGGACTTGTATCTTGGGCTTCATGTATTGTTCTTCAAGCTCAAATCCTTGTTCATCATCTTGCACTTAAAGATATGTGATTATCCTTTGTATAGCATTGGAAACATCTAGAATAGTCCTACAATCTTCTACAGCATCCATTTTGGCTTGTATATCTGTGATTAAGCCTCGTGAATCCACATTTATCGACTTTGTTCTTAACCTTGTCATTAGACCATCTATTCCTCATGAAACATTATGAGAATACTTGCTTTGTTGTACTTGATTAGTGCTTTGTTCTCCATAATTGGGTGTAGGTTAGATAATTTTTGCTTCGACATTATTTTTATCTAAATTTATTACGGACAAACTAAAAAAAAAATGAATGAAAACTATGGATAACATGCAAAACACACTTTTCAATATAAAACAGATCTTATGTTAGGTGACCTAATAGGTTCTTTTGGCATGCCCAAAAGAACCAAATTCGTTGAGCATTTTTACATGTACATTTGGCGATAACTAAAAATCAATCTACCCAAAATGAAACAAATTGGACATTTTATACAATTCACAAAGCAGGTCATGCCTTTCCATGGATTTGTCATAGAATTTGGAATTATATCTTCGGCTTCAAGTATTGTTCTTCATGTTCAAATCCTTGTTCATCATCTAGCACTTAAAGCTATATGATTATTCTTGGTGCAACATTGGAAACCCTTAGAATAGTGCTAGAATCTTCAAGAGCACCCATTTGTCTTGTATATCAGTGATTATGCCTTGTGAATCTTTTTTCATCCACTTTGTTCTTCACCTTGTCAATGGACCATCAACTCCTCGTGAAACGTTATGGGAATACTTGCTTTGTTCTACTTGGTTAGTGCTTTCTTCTCCTTACTTGGGTGTAGGTTAAATAATATTTTTTTTTTGACATTGTTATTATCTAAATTTATTATGGGCAAACTCACAAAAAAAATGAAAGAAAACTATGGATCTCATACAAAACACACTTTTCAAGATAAAACAGATCATATGTTAGGTCACCTATTAGTTTCTTTTGGCATGCACAAATTAACAAAAATCGTTGAGCATTTTTACATGTACATTTGGCATTAACCGAAAATTAATTTATCCAAAATGAAACAAATTGGAATTTTTCTACAATTCAAAAAGCAGATCATGCCTTTCCATGGATTTGTCATAGGACCTACACTTACATCTTGGGCTTTAGGTATTTTTTTTCAAGTTCAAATCCTTGTTCATCATCTAGCACTTAAAGCTATGTGTTTATTCTTAATGCAATATTGGAAACATCTAGAATAGTCCTAGAATCTTCTAGAGAACCCATTTTGTCTTGTATATCAATGATTAAGCCTTGTGAATCATTTTTCATCCACTTTGTTCTTCACCTTGTCACTGGACCATCGACTCCTCAAGAAACGTTATGAGAATAGTTGCTTTGTTGTACTTGGGTAGTTCTTTCTTCTCTACAATTGGGTGTAGGTTAGATAATTTTTGTTTTGACATTATTTTTATCAAAATTTATTATAGGCAAGCTCAGAAAAAAAAATGAATGAAAACTATGGATCTCGTGCAAAATACACACTTTTTAAGATTAAATAGATGTTAGTTTAGGTCACCTATTGGGTTCTTTTGGCATGCCCAAATGACCAAAAATCCTTTAGCATTTTTACATGTACATTTGGCATTAACTGAAAATCAATCTAGCCAAAATAAAACATATTGGTCTTTTTATACAATTCACAAAGAAGATCATGCCTTTTTCATGGATTTGTCATACAACTTGGACTTATATCTTCGACTTCATGTATTTTTCTTCAATTTCAAATCCTTGTTCATCATCTTCCACTTAAAGATAAATGATTATCCTTTGTATAGCATTGGAAACATATAGAAATGTCCTAGAATCTTCTAGAGCATCCATTTTTCCTTGTATATCTGTGATTAAGCCTTGTGAATCAACTTTTATTGACATTGTTCTTGACCTTGTCATTGGACCATCAATTTCTCGTGATACATTATGAGAATACTTCCTTTGTTGTACATGGTTAGTGCTTTGTTCTCCATAATTGGGTGTAGGTTAGATAATATTTGCTTCGACATTATTTTTTATCTAAATTTATTACAGGCAAACTCACAAAAAAAATGCATGAAAACTATGGATCTGATGCAAAACACACTTTTTAAAATAAAACTGATCTTATGTGAGGTCATCTATTAGGTTCTTTTGGCTTGACCAAATGAACAAAAATCATTGAGCAATTTTACAAGTACATTTGGCATTAATTAAAGATCAATCTACCCAAAATGAAACAAATTAGACTTTTTATACAATTCACAAAGCAGGTCATGCCTTTCCATGGATTTGTCATAGAACTTGCACTTATATCTTGGGCTTCACATATTGTTCTTCAAGTTCAAATCCTTGTTCATCATGTTGCACTTAAAGATAATTAATTATCCTTGGTGTAGCATTGGAAACATCTAGAATAGCCCGATAATCTACTAGAGCACCCATTTTGTCTTGTAAATTAGTGATTAAGCCTTGTGAATCCTTTTTCATCCACTTTCTTGTTGATTTTATCATTGGACTATCGACTTCTCGTGAGATATTATAGGAATATTTGCTTTCCTGTACTTAGTGCTTTCTTCTTCATAATTGGATATAGGTTAGATAATATTTGCTTTGACATTATTTTTATCTAAATTCATTATAGTGACAAAAAAATGTATGAAAACAATGATCTCATACAAAACACACCTATATTTAGATAAAACAGATCTTAGATCAGGTCACCTATTGCATTCTTTTGGCATGCGCAAAAGAACCGAAATCGTTTAGCAATTTTACATGTACATTAGGCATTAATTGAAAATCATTTTATCCAAAATGAAACAAATTGGACTTTTTATACAATTCACAAAGTAGATTATTCCTTTCCATGGATTGGTCATCCAACTTGGACTTACTTCATGGGCTTCATGTATTGTTCTTTATGTTCAAATCCCAGTTCATCATCTTGCACGTAAAGATAAGTGATTATCCTTTGTGTAGCATTGGAAACATCCAGAATAGTCCTACAATCTTCTACAGCATCCATTTTGCCTTGTATATCTATGATTAAGCCTTATGAATCCACTTTCATCCCCTTTGTTCTTGACCTTGTCTTTGGACCATCAATTCCTGGGGAAACGTTATAGGAATACTTGCTTTGTTGCACTTGGTTAGTCCTTTCTTCTCCATAATTGGGTGTAGGTTAGATAATATTTGCTTTGACATTATTTTTATCTAAATTTATTTTAGGCAAACTCACAAAAAAATGAATGAAAACTATGGATCTCATACAAAACACGCACTTTTTAAGATAAAATAGATCTTAGGTCAGGTCACTTATTGGGTTCTTTTGGCATGCCCAAATGAACCAAAATCCTTGAGCATTTTTACATTTACATTTGGAATTAACTGAAAATCAATCTACACAAAATGAAACAAATTAGACTTTTTCTACAATTAACAAAGCAGATCATGCCTTTCCATGGATTGTTCATACAACTTGGATTTATATCTTGGGCTTCATGTATTGTTCTTGAAGTTCAAATCCTTGTTCATCATCATGCACTTAAAGATAAGTCATTATCCTTTGTGTAGTATTGGAAACATCAAGAATAGTCCTAGAATCTTCTAGAGCATCCATATTGTCTTGTATATATGTGATTAAGCCTTGTCAATCCACTTTTATCCATTTTGTTCTTAACCATGTCATTGGACCATCGATTCCTTATGAAACATTATTGGAATTCTTTCTTTGTTGTACTTGGTTAGTGCTTTGGTCTCCATAATTGGATGTATGCTTGATAATATTTGCTTTGACATTATTTTCTCAAAATTTATTATACGTAAACTTCCAAAAAAATGATTGAAAACTTTGGATCTCATACAAAACACACACTTTTTAAGATAAAACATATCTTAGGTTAGGTCCCCTATTAGGTTCTTTTGGCATACCCAAAAGAACCAAAATCGTTGAGAATTTTTACGTCTACATTTAGCATTAACCAAAAATGAATTAACCCAAAACGAAACAAATTGGGATCTTTCTATAATTCAAAAGGTAGATCATGCCTTTCCATGGATTTGTCAAACAACTTTGATTTATATCTTGGGATTCATATATTGTTCTTCAAGTTCAAATTCTTGTTCATTATCTGGCACTTAAAGATATTATCCTTTGTGTAGCATTGGAAACATCTAGAATAGTCCTACAATCTTCTAGTGCAACCATTTTGTCTTGTATAGCTGTGATTAAGCCTTGTGAATCCACTTTCAACCACTTTGTTCTCGACCTTGTCATTTGACCATTGATTCCTCTTGAACCATTATGGGAATACTTGCTTTGTTGACTTGGTTAGTGCTTTGTTCTGCATAATTCGGTGTAGGTTAGATAATATTTACTTTGATATTATATTTATCTAAAATTCATACAGGCAAACTCCAAAAAAATGATTGAAAACTTTGGATCTCATACAAAAGACACACTTTTTAAGATAAAACATATCTTAGGTTAGGTCACCTATTAGGTTCTTTTGGCATGGCCAAAAGAACCAAAATAGTTGAGAATTTTTACGTCTACATTTAGCATTATCCGAAAATAAATTAACCCAAAATGAAACAAATTGGGCTCTTTATATAATTCAAAAGGTAGATCATGCCTTTCCATGGATTTGTCATACAACTTGGATTTATATCTAGGGATTCATATATTGTTCTTCAAGTTCAAATTCTTGTTCATTATCTGGCACTTAAAGATAAGTGATTATCCTTTGTGTAGCATTGGAAACATCTAGAATAGTCCTACAATCTTCTAGTGCATCCATTTTGTCTTGTATATCTGTGATTAAGCCTTATGAATTGACTTTCAACCACTTTGTTCTCACCTTGTCATTGGACCATCGATTCCTCGTGAACCATTATGGGAATACTTGCTTTGTTGACTTGGTTAGTGCTTTGTTCTACATAACTGGGTGTAGGTTAGATAATATTTACTTTAATATTATATTTATCTAATTTCATTCAGGCAAACTCCCAAAAAAAATGATTGAAAACTTTGGATCTCATACAAAACACACACTTTTTAAGATAAAGCATATCTTAGGTTAGGTCACCTATTAGGTTCTTTTGGCATGCCCAAAAGAACCATAATCGTTGAGAATTTTTACTTCTACATTTAGCATTAACTGAAAATGAATTAACCCAAAATGAAACAAATTGGGCTCTTTATATAATTCAAAAGGTAGATCATGCCTTTCCATGGATTTGTCATAAAACTTGGATTTATATCTTGGGCTTCATGTATTGTTCTTTAAGTTCAAATCCTTGTTCATTATTTGGCGCTTAAAGATAAGTGATTATCCTTTCTGTAGCATTGGAAACATCTAGAATAGTCCTACAATCTTCTAGTGCATCCATTTTGTCTTCTATATCTATGATTAAGCCTTGTGAATCCACTTTCAACCACTTTGTTCTTGACCTTGTCTTTGGAACATCGATTCCTCGTGAACCATTATGGGAATACTTGCTTTGTTGATTTGGTTAGTGCTTTTTCCTCCATAATTGGGCATAGGTTAGATAATATTTGCTTTGACATTATATTTATCTAAATTTCTTACAGGCAAACTCCCAAAAAAATGATTGAAAACTTTGGATCTCATACAAAACACACACTTTTTAAGTTAAAACATATCTTAGGTTAGGTCACCTACTAGGTTCTTTTGTCATGCCCAAAAGAACCAAAATCGTTGAGAATTTTTACGTATACATTTGGCCTTAATCAAAAATAAATTACCCCAAAATGAAACAAATTATGATTTTTATACAATTCAAAAAGCAAATCATGCCTTTCCATGGATTTGTCATACATCTTGGACTTATATCTTGGGCTTCATGAATTGTTCTTCAAGTTCAAATCCTTGTTCATCATCTTGCACTTAAAGCTAAGTGATTATCCTTGTTGTAGCATTGGAAACATCTATAATAGACCTAGAATCTTCTAGAGCACCCTTTTTTTCTTTTATATTAGTGATTAAGCCTTGTGAATCATTTTCTATCCACTTTGTTGCTGACCTTGTCATTTGACCATCGAATCCTTGTGAAACGTTATGGGAATACTTGCTCTATTGTACTTGGTTAGTGCTTTCTTCTCCATAATTGGGTGTAGGTTAGATAATATTTTCTTTGACATTATTTTTATCTAAATTTATTTTTGGCAAACTCACAAAAAAAATGAATGAAAACTATGGATCTCATACAAAATACACACTTTTAAAAATAAAATAGATCTTAGTTTAGGTCACCAATTAGGTTCTTTTGGCATGCCCAAATGAACCAAAATCATTGAGCATTTTTACATGTACATCAAGCATTAACAAAAAATCAATCTACCCAAAATGAAACAAATTGGACTTCCTCTACAATTCATAAAGTAGATCATGGGTTTCCATGGTTTGGTCATACAACTTGGACTTATATGTTGGGCTTCATGTATTGTTCTTCACGTTCAAATGCTTTTTCATCATCTTGCACTTTAAAAAAAGTTATTATCCTTTGTACATTGGAAACATATAGAATTGTCCTAGAATCTTCTAGAGCACTCATTTTGTCTTGTATATCAGTGATTAAGCCTTATGAATCCTTTTTCATACACTTTGTTGTTGACCTTGTCGTTGGACCATCGACTCCTCGTGAGACGTTATGGGAATACTTGCTTTGTTATACTTGGTAGTGCTTTCTCCACCATAATTGGGTGTAGGTTAGATAATATTTCCTTTGGCATTATTTTTATCTAAATTTATTTCAGGTAAACTCATGAAAAAAATGAATGAAAACTATGGATCTCATACAAAACACATCCTCGTGAAACATTATGGGAATACTTGGTTTGTTGACTTGGAAAGTGCTTTGTTCTCCATAATTGTTTGCAGGTTAGATAATATTTGTTGACATTATATTTACTCAATTTTTACAAGCATGAACATTTGGCATTAACTGAAAATCATTATCTACCCATTTTTACATGAACATTTGGCATTAACTGAAAATCAATCTACCCAAAATCAAACAAATTGGACATTTATCCAATTCACAAAGCAGGTCATGCCTTTCCATGGATATGTCATACAACTTGGACTTATATCTTCGGCTTCATGTATTGTTCTACAAGTTCAAATCCTTGTTCATCATTTTGCACTTAAAGATAAGTGATTATCCTTTGTGTAGGATTAGAAACATCTAGCATAGTCCTAGAATCTTCTAGAGCATCCATTCTGTCATGTATATCCTTCGTGCAGCATTGGAAACTTCTAGAATAGTCCTAAAATCTTCTAGAGCACCCATTTTGTCTTGTATATCAGTGATTAAGCCTTGTGAATCCTTTTTCATCCACTTTGTTCTTGAACTTGTCATTAGACAATTGACTCCTTATGAAACATTATTGGAATATTGGCTTTGTTGTACTTGGTTAGTGCTTTCTTCTCCATAATTAGGTGTAGCTTATATAATATTTCCTTTGACATTATTTTTATCTAAATTTACTACAGGCAAACTCATAAAAAAATGAATGAAAACTATGAATCTCATACAAAACACATACTTTTTTAGTTAAAACAAATCTTAGGTCAGGTCACCTATTGGGTTCTTTTGGCATGACCAAACGAACCAAAATCGTTGACCTTTTTGACATGAACATTTGGGATTAACTGAAAATCAATCTACCAAAAATGAAACGAATTGGACATTTTATACAATTCACAAAGCACCTAAATTCATTAAAGGCAAACTCACAAAAAAAATGAATGAAAACTATGGATCTCATACAAAACACACACTTTTTAAGATAAAATAGATCTTAGGTCAGGTTACTTATTGGGTTCTTTCGGCATGCCCAAATGAACCAAAATCGTTGAGCATTTTTACATGTAAATTTGGCAGTAACTAAAAATCAGTCTACCAAAAATGAAACAAATTGGACTTTTTATATGATTCACAAAGTAGGTCATGCCTTTCCATAGATTTGTCATACAACTTGGACTTATATCTTGGGCTTCATGTATTGTTCTTCAAGTTCAAATCCACGTTCATCATCTTGTAGTTAAAGATAAGTGATTATCCTTGGTGTAGCATTGGAAACATCTAGAATAGTCCTATAATCTTCTAGAGCACCCATTTTGTCTTGTAAATCAGGGATTAAGCCTTGTGAACCCTTTTTCATCCACTTTGTTGTTGACCTTGTCATTGCACCATTGACTTCTCATGAAACATTATGGGAATATTAGCTTTGTTGTCATTAGTTAGCGCGCTTTCTTCTCCATAATTATTTGTAAGTTATATAATATTTGCTTTGACATTATTTTTACCTATATTCATCATAGGCAATCTCACAAAAAAATGAATGAAACCTATGGATCTCATACAAAACACACACTTTTTACAATAAAAAACATCTTAGGTCAGGTCACCTATTGGGTTCTTTTGGCATGCCCAAATGAACAAAATCGTTGAGCATTGTTACATGTACATTAGTCATTAATAGAAAATTAATCTACACAAAATGAAACAAATTGGACTTTTTATTCAATTCACAAAACAGATCATGGGTTTCCATGGATTGGTCACATAACATGGACATATATGTCGGTCTTTAAGTTCAAGTCCTTGTTCATCATCTTGCACTTAAAATAAGTGATTATCCTTTATGTAGCATTGAAAACATCTAGAATTATCTTAGAATATTCTAGAACATCCATTTTGCCTTGTATATCTGTGATTAAGCCCTGTGAATTTGCTTATATCCACTTTGTCCTTGACCTTGTCATTGGACCATCAATTGCTCGTGAAATGCTATGGGAACACTTGCTTTGTTTTACTTGGTTAGTGCTTTGCTCTCCATAATTGGGTGTAGGTTAGATAGTATTTGCTTTGACATTATTTTTATCTAAATTTTTTACAGGCAAACTCACAAAAAAAATGAATGAAAACTATGGATCTCATACAAAACACACTTTTGAAGATAAAACAGATCTTTGGTTAGTTCACCTATTGGGTTCTTTCGGCATGCCCAAATGAACCAAAATCGTTGAGAATTTTTACATGTGCATTTGGCATTAACCAAAAATTAATTAAACCAAAATGAAACAAATTGGTCCTTTTATACAATTCAAAAAGCAGATCTTGCTTTCCATGGATTTGTCATACAACTTGGACTTATATCATGGGCTTCATGTATTGTTCTTCAAGTTCAAATCATTGTTTATCATCTTGAACTTAAAGATAAGTGATTATCCTTTGTGTAACATTAGAAACATCTAGAATAGTCATAGAATCTTCTAGAGCATCCATTTTGCCTTGTATATATGTGATTAAGCCTTGTGAATCCACTTTTATCCACATTGTTCTTGACCTTTTTACATGTACATTTGGCATTAACTGAAAATCAATCTACCAAAAGTGAAACAAATTAGACTTACTATACAAATTGGGCTTTTATATATTGGGCTTCATGTATTGTTCTTCAAGTTCCAATCCTTGTTCATCATCTTGCATGTAAAGCTAAGTGATTATCCTTGGTGTAGGGTAGAAAACATAAAAAATAGTCCTAGAATCTTCTAAAGCACACATTTTGTCTCTTATATAAGTGGTTAAGCCTTGTGAATCATTTTCTATCCACTTTGTTGTTGAACCTGTCATTGGACCATCGACTCCTTGTGCAAAATGTGTGCTTTGTTGACTTGGTTAGTGCTTTGTTCTCCATAATTAGGTGTAGGTTAGATAATATTTGCTTTGACAGTATATTTATCTAAATTTATTACAAGCAAAATCACAAAAAAAAATGAATGAAAACTATGGATCTCATACAAAACACACACTTTTAAAGATAAAATAGATCTAAGGTCAGGACACATATTGGGTTCCTTTGGCATTCCCAAATGGACAAAAAACCCTAAGCATTTTTACATATACATTTAGCATTAACTGAAAATCAATCCACCCAAAATGAAACAAATTGGACATTTTATACAATTCAAAAAGCATATCATGCCTTTCCATGGATTGGTCATACAACTTGGACTTATATCTTGGGCTTCATGTATTGATGTTCAAGTTCAAATCCATGTTCATCACCTTGCACTTAAAGATAAGTGATTATCCTTTGTGTAGCATTGGAAACATCTAGAATAGTCCTAGAATCTTCTAAAGCATCCATTTGTCTTGTATATCTGTGATTAAGCCTTGAGAATCCATTTTCTTCCACTTTGTCTTCACCTTGTCATTGGACCTTCGATTCCTCATAAAACATTATGGGAATACTTGGTTTGTAGACTTGGTAAGTGCTTTGTTCTCCATAATTGTGTGTAGGTTAGATAATATTTGCTTTGACATTATATTTATCTCTATTTATTACAAGCAAACTGGCAAAAAAATGAATGAAAACTATCAATCTTAAACAAAACACACACTGTTTAAGATAAAAACATATCTTAGGTTAGGTCACCTATTAGGTTCTTTTGGCATGCCCAAATGACCAAAATTGTTGAGCATTTTTTCATGTACATTTGGCATTAACTGAAAATCAATCTACCTAAAATGAAATAAATTGGACATTTTATTCAATTCACAAAGCAAGTCATGCCTTTCCATGGATTTGTCATACAACTTGGACTTATATCTTTGGCTTCATGTATTGTTCTTCAAGTTCAAATGCTTGTTCATCATCTTGCACTTAAAGATAAGTGATTATCCTTGATGTAGCGTTGGAAACATCTAGAATAGTCCTAGAATCTTCTAGAGCATCCATTTTGTCTTGTATATCTATGATTAAGCTTGTGAATCCACTTTCATCCACTTAGTCTTGACCTTGTCATTGGACCATTGATTCTTCGTGAAACATTATGGGAATACTTGGTTTGTTGACTTGGTATGTGCTTTGTTCTCCATAATTGTGTTCAGGTTAGATAATATTTTCTTTCACATTATATTTATCTCAATTTTTTACAAGCAAACTGACAAAAAAATGAATGAAAACTATCAATCTCAAACAAAACACACACTATTTAAGATAAAACATATCTTAGGTTAGGTCACCTATTAGGTTCTTTTGGCATGCCCAAATGACCAAAATCATTAAGCATTTTTACATGTACATTTGGAATTTTATTCAATTTACAAAGCAGGTCATGCCTTTCCATGGATTTGTCATACAACTTGAACTTATATCTTTGGCTTCATGTATTGTTCATCAAGTTCAAATCCTTGATCATCATCTTGCACTTACAGATAAGTGATCTTCATGTAGCTTTGGAAACATCTAGAATAGTCCTAGAATCTTTTAGAGCATCCATTTTTTCTTGTATATTTGTGATTAAGCCTTGTGAATCCACTTTCATCCACTTTGTCTTGACCTTGTCATTGGAGCATCGATTCCTCGTGAAACATTATGGGAATACTTGGTTTGTTGACTTAGTATGTGCTTTGATCTCATAATTGTGTGTAGGTTAGATAATATTATCTTTGACATTATTTTTATCTAATTTCATTACTGGCAAACTCTCAAAAAAATGAATGAAAACTCTGGAACTCATACAAAACACACACTCTTTAGGATAATATAGGTCTTAGGTCAGGTCACCTATTGCATTCTTTTGGCATTCTAAAATGAACCAAATTCCTTGAGCATTTTTACATGTACCTTAGGCATTAACTGAAAATCAATCTTCCCAAAATTCAACAAATTGTACTTTTTATACAATTCACAAAGCAAATCATGCCTTTCTAGGGAATTGTCATACAACTAGGACTTATATCTTGAGTTTCATGGATTGTTCTTCAAGTTCAAATCCTTCTTCATAATCTCGCACTTATATCATGGGCTTGGTCATACATCTTGGACTTATATCACGGGCTTTATGTATTGTTCTTCAAGTTCAAATCCTTGTTGATCATCTTGCACTTAAAGATAAGTGATTATCCTTTGTGTATCATTGGAAACATCTAGAATAGTCCTACAACCTTCTAGAGCATCCATTTTGTCTTGTATAACAGTGATTAAGCCTTGTGAATCATTTTTCATCGACATTGTTGTTGGCCTTGTCATTGGACCATCGACCCCTCGTGAAACATTATGGGAGTACTTACTTTGTTGACTTGGTTAGTGCTTTGTTCTCTATACTTGGGTGTAGATTAGATAATATTTGCTTTGACATTATATTTATCTAAATTTATTACAGGCAAACTCACAAAAAAATGAATGAAAACTATGGATGTCATACAAAACACACTTTTGAAGATAAAATAGATCTCAGGTTGGGTCACCTATTAGGTTCTTTTGACATGCCCAATTGAACCAAAATTGTTGAGAATTTTTACACATTCTAATCACCTCATGTGAATTAGGCTCCTTTTGTTGTTGCCAGGATTATTTTTCAAGAAATAACTATGAAATGAACCTTTGTTTCTTTCTTAATAACTATGTCCATTATGAAGAAAATGCCCACAAAACATCTATATGATGAATTCATTCAATTTAACAAATAATGGAGTCCTTGATCTTGAATTTCATTTGTTATTGATATTAATTGTTGAATTCAAAAATAGTGAGTACCTCCCATAATTTCTGGTTAGCAAGGCTCCTCTTTTGATTCCAAACACACTTTTTGACCCAGTAATTATGATATTAAGACATTTGGCTAAACAACCTAGTATATTAATTGAACAAACAAGTATAAACACCATTAAAACACTAAATCTATTTTAATCCATCAGCCAAAGTAGTCATTCTTAATGGGTTGCATTTCGTGCAAATATTAACTATATTAATTCATAAATAATGAGTCATTCTAATCACCTCATGTGAATTAGGCTCCTCTTATTGTTACCAGGACTATTTTAAGCAATTACCTTGAAATTAACTTTTCTTTCTTTCTTAATAACAATATTCATTATGCAAAAAAAAAAATGCTCATGGAGCATCTATATGATGAATTCATTCAATTTAATAAACAATGGAGTCCTTGATCTTGAATTTCATTTCTTATTGATATTAATTGTTGAATTCAAAAATAGAGTGTACCTCTCATCATTTCTGGTTAGCAAGGCTGCTCTATTGATACCAAACACACTTTTTGACACATCAATCACGAAATTAACACATGTAGCTAAACAACTTAGTATATTAATTGAATCAAATAAGTATAAACACCATTAAAGCTCTAAATTTATTTAATTCCATCAGCGAAACGAGTCATTAATCATGGTTTACATTTCGTGCAAATGTGAACAGGTTTAATTCCTAAATAATGAGACATTCTAATCACCTTATGTGAATTAGGCTCCTTTTGTTGTTGCCAGGATTATTTTTCATGCAATAACCATGAAATTAACTTTTGTTTCTTTCTTAATAACTATGTCCATTATGAAGAAAATGCCCACGAAACATCTATATGATGAATTCATTCAATTTAACAAACAATGGAGTCCTTGATCTTCAATTTCATTTCCTATTGATATTAATTGTTGAATTCAAAAATAGTGAGTACCTCCCATAATTTCTAGTTAGCAAGGCTCCTCTTTTGATTCCAAACACACTTTTTGACACATTGATCATGATATTAAGACATTTGGCTAAATAGCATAGTATATTAATTGAAGAAACAAGTAAAAACACCATTAAAACACTAAATCTATTTTAATCCATCAGCCAAAGTAGTCATTAATAATTGGTTGCATTTCGTGCAAATATTAACTAAACAACTTAGTCTATTCATTATTCCTAATGGTGTTTGCCCATTATTTTTGAAGCAATAACCATGAAATTAACCTTTGTTTCTTTCTTAATAACTATGTCCATTATGAAGAAAATGCCCACAGAACATCTATATGATGAATTCATTCAATTTAAAAAACAATGGAGTCCTTGATCTTGAATTTCATTTCTTATTGATATTAATTGTTGAATTCAAAAATAGAGTGTACCTCCCATCATTTCTGGTTAGCAAGGCTGCTCTATTGATTCCAAACACACTTTTTGACACATTAATCATGAAATTAACACATGTAGCTAAACAACTTAGTATATTAATTGAATCAAATAAGTATAAACACCATTAAAGTTCTAAATTTATTAAAATCCATCAGCGAAACGAGTCATTAATCATGGTTTGCATTTCGTACAAATGTGAACAGGTTTAATTGCTAAATAATGAGACATTCTAATTACCTCATGTGAATTAGGCTCCTTTTGTTGTTGCCAGGATTATTTTTCAAGCAATAACCTTGAAATTAACTTTTGTTTCTTTCTTAATAACTATGTCCGTTATGAAGAAAATGCCCACGAAACATCTATATGATGAATTCATTCAATTTAACAAACGATGGAGTCTTTCAGCTTCAATTTCATTTCTTATTGATAATAATTGTTGAATTCAAAAATAGAGAGTACCTCCCATGATTTCTGGTTAGCAAGGCTACTCTATTGATTCGAAACACATTTTTTGACACATTAATCATGAAATTAACAAAAGTATCTAGACAACCTATTATATTAATTGAATCAAACAAGTATAAACACCATTAAAACTCTAAATCTATTTAAATCCATCAGCGAAACGAGTCATTCATCATGGTTTGCATTTCGTGCAAATGTGAACAGGTTTAATTCCTAAATAATGAGACATGCTATTCACCTCATGTGAATTAGGCTCCTTTTGTTGTTCCCAAGATTATTTTTGAAGCAATAACCATGAAATTAACCTTTGTTTCTTTCTTAATAACTATGTCCATTATGAAGAAAATGCCCACGGAACATCTATATGATGAATTCATTCAATTTAACAAACAATGGAGTCCTTGATCTTAAATTTCATTTGTTATTGATATTAATTATTGAATTCAAAAATAGTGAGTACCTCCCATAATTTCTGGTTAGCAAGGCTCCTCTTTTGATTCCAAACACACTTTTTGACACATTGATCATGATATTAAGACATTTGGCTAAACAACATTGTATATTAATTGAACAAACAAGTAAAAACACCATTAAAACACTAAATCAATTTTAATCCATCAGCCAAAGTAGTCATTCCTAATGGGTTGCATTTCGTGCAAATATTCACTATATTAATTCATAAATAATGAGTCATTCTAATCACCTCATGTGAATTAGGCTCCTCTTGTTGTTACCAGGACTATTTTAAGCAATAACCTTGAAATTAACTTTTGTTTCTTTCTTAATAACTATATTCATTATGAAAAAAAATGCCCATGGAATGGAACATCTATATGATGAATTCATGCAATTTAACAAAGAATGGAGTCCTTGATCTTGAATTTCATTTCTTATTGATATTAATTGTTGAATTCAAAAATAGAGTGTACCTCCCATAATTTCTGGTTAGCAAGGCTGCTCTATTGATTCCAAACACACTTTTTGACACATTAATCATGAAATTAACACATGTAGCTAAACAACATAGTATATTAATTGAATCAAATAAGTATAAACACCATTAAAGCTCTAAATTTATTTAAATCCATCAGCGAAATGAGTCATTAATCATGGTTTGCATTTCATGCAAATGTGAACAGGTTTAATTGCTAAATAATGAGACATTCTAATCACCTCATGTGAATTAGGCTCCTCTTGTTGTTACCAGGACTATTTTAAGCAATAAACTTGAAATTAACTTTTGTTTCTTTCTTCATAACTATATTCATTATGAAAAAAAATGCCCATGGAACATCTATATGATGAATTCATTCAATTTAACAAACAATGGAGTCCTTGATCTTGAATTTCATTTCTTGTTGATATTAATTGTTGAATTCAAAAATAGAGTGTACCTCCCATCATTTCTGGTTAGCAAGGCTGCTCTATTGATTCCAAACACACTTTTTGACACATTAATCATGAAATTAACACATGTAGCTAAACAACATAGTATATTAATTGAATCAAATAAGTATAAACACCATTAAAGCTCTAAATTTATTTAAATCCATCAGCGAAATGAGTCATTAATCATGGTTTGCATTTCATGCAAATGTGAACAGGTTTAATTGCTAAATAATGAGACATTCTAATCACCTCATGTGAATTAGGCTCCTCTTGTTGTTACCAGGACTATTTTAAGCAATAAACTTGAAATTAACTTTTGTTTCTTTCTTCATAACTATATTCATTATGAAAAAAAATGCCCATGGAACATCTATATGATGAATTCATTCAATTTAACAAACAATGGAGTCCTTGATCTTGAATTTCATTTCTTGTTGATATTAATTGTTGAATTCAAAAATAGAGTGTACCTCCCATCATTTCTGGTTAGCAAGGCTGCTCTATTGATTCCAAACACACTTTTTGACACATTAATCATGAAATTAACACATGTAGCTAAACAACTTAGTATATTAATTGAATCAAATAAGTATAAACACCATTAAAGCTCTATATTTATTTAAATCCATTAGCGAAACAAGTCATTAATCATGGTTTGCATTTTGTGCAAATGTGAACATGTTTAATTGCTAAATAATGAGACATTCTAATCACCTCATGTGTATTAGGCTCCTTTTGTTATTGCCAGGATTATTTTTCATGCAATAACCATGAAATTAACTTTTGTTTCTTTCTTAATAACTATTTTCATTATGAAGAAAATGCCCATGGAACATCTATATGATGAATTCATTCAATTTAACAAACAATGGAGTCCTTCATCTTCAATTTCATTTCTTAGTGATATTAATTGTTGAATTCAAAAATAGAGTGTACCTCCCATGATTTCTGGTTAGCAAGGCTGCTCTATTGATTCCAAACACACTTTTTGACACATTAATCATGAAATTAACAAATGTAGCTAGACAACCTAGTATATTAATTAAATCAAACAAGTATAAACACCATTAAAACTCTAAATCTATTTAAATCCATCAGCAAAACGAGTCATTCATCATGGTTTGCATTTCGTGCAAATGTGAACAGGTCTAATTCCTAAATAATGAGACATTCTAATCACCTCATGTGAATTAGGCTCCTTTTGTTGTTGCCAGGATTATTTTTCATGCAATAACCATGAAATTAACTTTTGTTTTTTCTTAATAACTATGTCCATTATGAAGAAAATGCCCACGGAACATCTATATGATGAATTCATTCAATTTAACAAACAATGGAGTCCTTGATGTTAAATTTCATTTGTTATTGATATTAATTATTGAATTCAAAAATAGTGAGTACCTCCCATAATTTCTGGTTAGCAAGGCTCCTCTTTTGATTCCAAACACACTTTTTGACACATTGATCATGATATTAAGACATTTGGCTAAACAACATTGTATATTAATTGAACAAACAAGTAAAAACACCATTAAAACACTAAATCAATTTTAATCCATCAGACAAAGTAGTCATTCCTAATGGGTTGCATTTCGTGCAAATATTCACTATATTAATTCATAAATAATGAGTCATTCTAATCACCTCATGTGAATTAGGCTCCTCTTGTTGTTACCAGGACTATTTTAAGCAATAACCTTGAAATTAACTTTTGTTTCTTTCTTAATAACTATATTCATTATGAAAAAAAATGCCCATGGAACATCTATATGATGAATTCATGCAATTTAACAAAGAATGGAGTCCTTGATCTTGAATTTCATTTCTTATTGATATTAATTGTTGAATTCAAAAATAGATTGTACCTCCCATAATTTCTGGTTAGCAAGGCTGCTCTATTGATTCCAAACACACTTTTTGACACATTAATCATGAAATTAACACATGTAGCTAAACAACATAGTATATTAATTGAATCAAATAAGTATAAACACCATTAAAGCTCTAAATTTATTTAAATCCATCAGTGAAATGAGTCATTAATCATGGTTTGAATTTCATGCAAATGTGAACAGGTTTAATTGCTAAATAATGAGACATTCTAATCACCTCATGTGAATTAGGCTCCTGTTGTTGTTACCAGGACTATTTTAAGCAATAAACTTGAAATTAACTTTTGTTTCTTTCTTCATAACTATATTCATTATGAAAAAAAATGCCCATGGAACATCTATATGATGAATTCATTCAATTTAACAAACAATGGAGTCCTTGATCTTGAATTTCATTTCTTATTGATATTAATTGTTGAATTCAAAAATAGAGTGTACCTCCCATCATTTCTGGTTAGCAAGGCTGCTCTATTGATTCCAAACACACTTTTTGACACATTAATCATGAAATTAACACATGTAGCTAAACAACTTAGTATACTAATTGAATCAAATAAGTATAAACACCATTAAAGCTCTATATTTATTTAAATCCATTAGCGAAACAAGTCATTAATCATGGTTTGCATTTTGTGCAAATGTGAACAGGTTTAATTGCTAAATAATGAGACATTCTAATCACCTCATGTGAATTAGGCTCCTCTTGTTGTTACCAGGACTATTTTAAGCAATAACCTTGAAATTAACTTTTGTTTCTTTCTTAATAACTATATTCATTATGAAAAAAAATGCCCATGGAACATCTATATGATGAATTCATGCAATTTAACAAAGAATGGAGTCCTTGATCTTGAATTTCATTTCTTATTGATATTAATTGTTGAATTCAAAAATAGAGTGTACCTCCCATAATTTCTGTTTAGCAAGGCTGCTCTATTGATTCCAAACACACTTTTTGACACATTAATCATGAAATTAACACATGTAGCTAAACAACATAGTATATTAATTGAATCAAATAAGTATAAACACCATTAAAGCTCTAAATTTATTTAAATCCATCAGCGAAATGAGTCATTAATCATGGTTTGCATTTCATGCAAATGTGAACAGGTTTAATTGCTAAATAATGAGACATTCTAATCACCTCATGTGAATTAGGCTTCTCTTGTTGTTACCAGGACTATTTTAAGCAATAAACTTGAAATTAACATTTGTTTCTTTCTTCATAACTATATTCATTATGAAAAAAAATGCCCATGGAACATCTATATGATGAATTCATTCAATTTAACAAACAATGGAGTCCTTGATCTTGAATTTCATTTCTTATTGATATTAATTGTTGAATTGAAAAATAGAGTGTACCTCCCATCATTTCTGGTTAGCAAGGCTGCTCTATTGATTCCAAACACACTTTTTGACACATTAATCATGAAATTAACACATGTAGCTAAACAACTTAGTATATTAATTGAATCAAATAAGTATAAACACCATTAAAGCTCTATATTTATTTAAATCCATTAGCGAAACAAGTCATTAATCATGGTTTGCATTTTGTGCAAATGTGAACATGTTTAATTGCTAAATAATGAGACATTCTAATCACCTCATGTGTATTAGGCTCCTTTTGTTGTTGCCAGGATTATTTTTCATGCAATAACCATGAAATTAACTTTTGTTTCTTTCTTAATAACTATTTTCATTATGAAGAAAATGCCCATGGAACATCTATATGATGAATTCATTCAATTTAACAAACAATGGAGTCCTTCATCTTCAATTTCATTTCTTAGTGATATTAATTGTTGAATTCAAAAATAGAGTGTACCTCCCATGATTTCTGGTTAGCAAGGCTGCTCTATTGATTCCAAACACACTTTTTGACACATTAATCATGAAATTAACACATGTAGCTAAACAACATAGTATATTAATTGAATCAAATAAGTATAAACACCATTAAAGCTCTAAATTTATTTAAATCCATCAGCGAAATGAGTCATTAATCATGGTTTGCATTTCATGCAAATGTGAACAGGTTTAATTGCTAAATAATGAGACATTCTAATCACCTCATGTGAATTAGGCTTCTCTTGTTGTTACCAGGACTATTTTAAGCAATAAACTTGAAATTAACATTTGTTTCTTTCTTCATAACTATATTCATTATGAAAAAAAATGCCCATGGAACATCTATATGATGAATTCATTCAATTTAACAAACAATGGAGTCCTTGATCTTGAATTTCATTTCTTATTGATATTAATTGTTGAATTGAAAAATAGAGTGTACCTCCCATCATTTCTGGTTAGCAAGGCTGCTCTATTGATTCCAAACACACTTTTTGACACATTAATCATGAAATTAACACATGTAGCTAAACAACTTAGTATATTAATTGAATCAAATAAGTATAAACACCATTAAAGCTCTATATTTATTTAAATCCATTAGCGAAACAAGTCATTAATCATGGTTTGCATTTTGTGCAAATGTGAACATGTTTAATTGCTAAATAATGAGACATTCTAATCACCTCATGTGTATTAGGCTCCTTTTGTTGTTGCCAGGATTATTTTTCATGCAATAACCATGAAATTAACTTTTGTTTCTTTCTTAATAACTATTTTCATTATGAAGAAAATGCCCATGGAACATCTATATGATGAATTCATTCAATTTAACAAACAATGGAGTCCTTCATCTTCAATTTCATTTCTTAGTGATATTAATTGTTGAATTCAAAAATAGAGTGTACCTCCCATGATTTCTGGTTAGCAAGGCTGCTCTATTGATTCCAAACACACTTTTTGACACATTAATCATGAAATTAACACATGTAGCTAAACAACATAGTATATTAATTGAATCAAATAAGTATAAACACCATTAAAGCTCTAAATTTATTTAAATCCATCAGCGAAATGAGTCATTAATCATGGGTTTGCATTTCATGCAAATGTGAACAGGGTTTAATTGCTAAATAATGAGACATTCTAATCACCTCATGTGAATTAGGCTCCTCTTGTTGTTACCAGGACTATTTTAAGCAATAAACTTGAAATTAACTTTTGTTTCTTTCTTCATAACTATATTCATTATGAAAAAAAATGCTCATGGAACATCTATATGATGAATTCATTCAATTTAACAAACAATGGAGTCCTTGATCTTGAATTTCATTTCTTATTGATATTAATTGTTGAATTGAAAAATAGAGTGTACCTCCCATCATTTCTGGTTAGCAAGGCTGCTCTATTGATTCCAAACACACTTTTTGACACATTAATCATGAAATTAACACATGTAGCTAAACAACTTAGTATATTAATTGAATCAAATAAGTATAAACACCATTAAAGCTCTATATTTATTTAAATCCATTAGTGAAACAAGTCATTAATCATGGTTTGCATTTTGTGCAAATGTGAACATGTTTAATTGCTAAATAATGAGACATTCTAATCACCTCATGTGTATTAGGCTCCTTTTGTTGTTGCCAGGATTATTTTTCATGCAATAACCATGAAATTAACTTTTGTTTCTTTCTTAATAAATATTTTCATTATGAAGAAAATGCCCATGGAACATCTATAAGATGAATTCATTCAATTTAACAAACAATGGAGTCCTTCATCTTCAATTTCATTTCTTAGTGATATTAATTGTTGAATTCAAAAATAGAGTGTACCTCCCATGATTTCTGGTTAGCAAGGCTGCTCTATTGATTCCAAACACACTTTTTCACACATTAATCATTAAATTAACAAATGTAGCTAGACAACCTAGTATATTAATTCAATCAAACAAGTATAAACACCATTAAAACTCTAAATCTATTTAAATCCATCAGCAAAACGAGTCATTCATCATGGTTTGCATTTGGTGCAAATGTGAACAGGTTTAATTCCTAAATAATGAGACATTCTAATCACCTCATGTGAATTAGGCTCCTTTTGTTGTTGCCAGGATTATTTTTCATGCAATAACCATGAAATTAACTTTTGTTTTTTCTTAATAACTATGTACATTATGAAGAAAATGCCCACGGAACATCTATATGATGAATTCATTCAATTTAACAAACAATGGAGTCCTCCATCTTCAATTTCATTTCTTATTGATATTATGTGTTGAATACAAAAATAGACATTACCTCCCATGATTTCTGATTAGCAAGGCTGCTCTATTGATTCCAAACACACTTTTTGACACATTAATCATGAAATTAACAAATGTAGCTAGACAACTTATTATATTAATTGAATCAAACAAGTATAAACACCATCAAAACTCTAAACCTATTTAAATCCATCAACGAAACGAGCCATTCATCATGGTTTGCATTTCGTGCAAATGTGAACATGTTTAATTCCTAAATAATGAGATATTCTAATCACCTCATGTGAATTAGGCTCCTTTTGTTGTTGCCAGGATTATTTTTCATGCAATATCCATGAATTTAACTTTTGTTTCTTTCTTAATAACTATGTCCATTATGAAGAAAATGCCCACGGAACATCTATATGATGAACTCATTCAATTTAACAAACAATGGAGTCCTTGATCTTGAATTTCATTTCTTATTAATATTAATTGTTGAATTCAAAAATAGAGAGTACCTCCCATAATTTCTGGTTAGCAAGGCTCCTCTTTTGATTCCAAACACACTTTTTGACACATTGATGATGATATTAAGACATTCGGCTAAACAACCTAGTATATTAATTGAACAAACAAGTATAAACACCATTAAAATACTAAATCTATTTTAATCCATCAGCCAAAGTAGTCATTCATAATGGGTTGCATTTTGTGGAAATATTAACTATATTAATTCATAAATGATGAGTCATTCTAATCACCTCATGTGAATTAGGCTCCTCTTGTTGTTACCAGGACTATTTTAAGCAATAACTTTGAAATTAACTTTTGTTTCTTTCTTAATAACTATATTCATTATGAAAAAAAATGCCCATGGAACATCTATATGATGAATTCATTCAATTTAACAAACAATGGAGTCCTTGATCTAGAATTTCATTTCTTATTGATATTAATTGTTGAATTCAAAAATAGAGTGTACCTCCCATCATTTCTGGTTAGCAAGCCTGCTCTATTGATTCCAAACACACTTTTTGACACAACAATCATGAAATTAACCCATGTAGCTAAACAACTTAGTATATTAATTGAATCAAATAAGTATAAACACCATTAAAGCTCTAAATTTAGTTAATTCCATCAGCAAAACGAGTCATTAATAATGGTTTGCATTTCGTGCAAATGTGAACAGGTTTAATTGCTAAATAATGAGACATTCTAATCACCTCATGTGAATTAGGCTCCTTTTGTTGTTGCCAGGATTATTTTTCATGCAATAACCATGAAATTAACTTTTGTTTCTTTCTTAATAACTATGTTCCATTATGAAGAAAATGCCCACAAACATTTATATGATGAATTCATTCAATTTAGCATATAATGGAGTCCTTGATCTTCAATTTCATTTCTTATTGATATTAATTGTTGAATTCAAAAATAGTGAGTACCTCCCATAATTTCTAGTTAGCAAGGCTCCTCTTTTGATTCCAAACACACTTTTTGACACATTTATCACGATATTAAGACATTTGGCTAAACAACATAGTATATTAATTGAACAAACAAGTAAAAACACCATTAAAGTACTAAATCTATTTTAATCCATCAGCCAAAGTAGTCATTCATAATGGGATGCATCTCGTACAAATATTAACTATATTAATTCCAAAATAATGAGACATTCTAATCACCTTATGTGAATTAGGCTCCTTTTGTTGTTGCCAGGATTATTTTTAATGCAATAACCATGACATTAACTTTTGTTTTTTTCTTAATAACTATGTCTATTATGAAGAAAATGCCCGCGGAACATCTATATGATGAATTCATTCAATTTAACAAACAATGGAGTCCTTGATCTTGAATTTCATTTCTTATTGATATTAATTGTTGAATTCAAAAATAGAGAGTGCCTCCCATGATTTCTGGTTAGCAATGCTGTTTTATTGATTCGAAAAACACTTTTTGACACATTAATCATGAAATTAACAAATGTAGCTAGACAACCTATTATATTAATTGAATCAAACAAGTATAAACACCATTAAAACTCTAAATCTATTTAAATCCATCAGCGAAATGAGTCATTCATCATGGGTTGCATTTCGTGCAAATGTGAACAGGTTTAATTCCTAAATAATGAGACCTTCTAATCGCCTCATGTGAATTAGGCTCCTTTTCTTGTTGTCAGGATTATTTTTCATGCAATAACCATGAAATTAACTTTTGTTTCTTTCTTATTAACTATGTCTATTATCAAGAAAATGCCCACGGAATATTTATATGATGAATTCATTCACTTTAACAAACAATGGAGTCCTTGATCTTCAATTTCATTTCTTATTGATATTAATTGTTGAATTCAAAAATAGAGAGTAGCTCCCATGATTTCTGGTTGGCAAGGCTGCTCTATTCATTCCAAACACACTTTTTGACACATTAATCATGAAATTAACAAATGTAGCTCGACAACCTAGTATATTAATTCAATCAAACAAGTATAAACACCATTAAAACTCTTAATCTATTTAAATCCATCAGCAAAACGAGTCATTCATCATGGTTTGCATTTCGTGCAAGTGTGAACAGGTTTAATTCCTAAATAATGAGACATTCTAATCACCTCATGTGAATTAGGCTCCTTTTCTTGTTGCCAGGATTATTTTTCATGCAATAACCATGAAATTAACTTTTGTTTATTTCTTAATAACTATGTCCATTATGAAGAAAATGCCCATGGAACATCTATATGATGAATTCATTCAATTTAACGAACAATGGAGTCCTTGATCTTGAACTTCATTTCTTATTAATATTAATTGTTGAATTCAAAAATAGAGAGTACCTCCCATAATTTCTGGTTAGCAAGGCTCCTCTTTTGATTCCAAATACACTTTTTGACACATTGATCATGATATTAAGACATTCGGCTAGACAACCTAGTATAGTAATTGAACAAACAAGTATAAACACCATTAAAACTCTAAATCTATTTAAATCCTTCAGCGAAACGAGTCATTCATCATGGTTTACATTTCGTGCAAATGTGAACAGGTTTAATTCTTAAATAATGAGACATTCTATTCACCTCATGTGAATTAGGCTCCTTTTGTTATTGTTAGGATTATTTTTCATGCAATAACCATGAAATTAACTTTTGTTTCTTTCGTAATAACTATGTCCATTATGAAGAAAATGCCCACGGAATATCTATATGATGAATTCATTCAATTTAACAAACAATGGAGTCCTAGATCTTCAATTTCATTTCTTATTGATATTAATTGTTGAATTCAAAAATAGAGAGTAGCTCCCATGATTTCTGGTTAGCAAGGTTGCTCTATTGATTCCAAACACACTTTTTGACACATTAATCATGAAATTAACAAATGTAGCTAGACAACCTATTATATTGATTGAATCAAACAAGTATAAACACCATTAAAACTCTAAATCTATTTAAATCCATCAGCGAAACGAGTCATTCATCATGGTTTGCATTTCGTGCAAATGTGAACAGGTTTAATTCCTAAATAATGAGACATTCTAATCACCTCATGTGAATTAGGCTCCTTTTCCTGTTGTCAGGATTATTTTTCATGCAACAACCATGAAATTAACTTTTGTTTCTTTCTTAAGAACTATGTCCATTATGAAGAAAATGCCCACGAAATATCTATATGATGAATTCATTCAATTTAACAAACAATGCAGTCTTTGATCTTCAATTTCATTTCTTATTGATATTAATTGTTGAATTCAAAAATAGAGAGTAGCTCCCATGATTTCTGGTTAGCAACGTTGCTCTATTGATTCCAAACACACTTTTTGACATATTAATCATGAAATAACAAATGTAGCTAGACAACCTAGTATATTAATTCAATCAAACAAGTATAAACACCATTAAAACTATAAATCTATTTAAATCTATCAGCAAAATGAGTCATTCATCATGGTTTGCATTTCGTGTAAATGTGAACAGGTTTAATTCCTAAATAATGAGACATTCTATTCACCTTATGTGAATTAGGCTCCTTTTCTTGTTGCCAGGATTATTTTTCATGCAATAACCATGAAATTGACTTTTGTTTCTTTCGTACTAACTATGTCCATTATGAAGAAAATACCCACGGAATATCTATATGATGAATTCATTCAATTTAACAAACAATGGAGTCCTTGATCTTCAATTTCATTTCTTATTGATATTAATTGTTGAATTCAAAAATAGACAGTAGCTCCCATGATTTCTGGTTAGCAAGGTTGCTCTATTGATTCCAAAAACACTTTTTGACACATTAATCATGAAATTAACAAATGTAGCTAGTCAACCTAGTATATTAATTCAATCAAACAAGTATAAACACCATTAAAACTCTAAATCTATTTAAATCCATCAGCAAAACGAGTCATTCATCATTGTTTGCATTTCGTGCAAATGTGAACAGGTTTAATTCCTAAATAATGAGACATTCTAATCACCTCATGTGAATTAGGCTCCTTTCCTTGTTGCCAGGATTATTTTTCATGCAATAACCATGAAATTAACTTTTGTTTATTTCTTAATAACTATGTCCATTATGAAGAAAATGCCCATGGAACATCTATATGATGAATTCATTCAATTTAACAAACAATGGAGTCCTTGATCTTGAATTTCATTTCTTATTAATATTAATTGTTGAATTCAAAAATAGAGAGTACCTCCCATAATTTCTGGTTAGCAATTCTCCTCTTTTGATTCCAAACACACTTTTTGACACATTGATCATGATATTACGACATTTGGCTAAACAACCTAGTATAGTAATTGAACAAACAAGTATAAACACCATTAAAACTCTAAATCTATTTAAATCCTTCAGCGAAACGAGTCATTCATCATGGTTTACATTTCGTGCAAATGTGAACAGGTTTAATTCCTAAATAATGAGACATTCTATTCACCTCATGTGAATTAGGCTCCTTTTGTTATTATCAGGATTATTTTTCATGCAATAACCATGAAATTAACTTTTGTTTCTTGCATAATAACTATGTCCATTATGAAGAAAATGCCCACGGAATATCTATATGATGAATTCATTCAATTTAACAAACAATGCAGTCCTTGATCTTCAATTTCATTTCTTATTGATATTAATTGTTGAATTCAAAAATAGACAGTAGCTCCCATGATTTCTGGTTAGCAAGGTTGCTCTATTGATTCCAAAAACACTTTTTGACACATTAATCATGAAATTAACAAATGTAGCTAGACAAGCTAGTATATTAATTCAATCAAACAAGTATAAACACCATTAAAACTCTAAATCTATTTAAATCCATCAGCAAAACGAGTCATTCATCATTGTTTGCATTTCGTGCAAATGTGAACAGGTTTAATTCATAAATAATGAGTCATTCTAATCACCTCATGTGAATTAGGATCCTCTTGTTGTTACCAGGACTATTTTAAGCAATAACCTTGAAATTAACTTTTGTTTCTTTCTTAATAACTATATTCATTATGAAAAAAAATGCCCATGGAACATCTATATGATGAATTCATTCAATTTAACAAACAATGGAGTCCTTGATCTTGAATTTCGTTTCTTATTGATATTAATTGTTGAATTCAAAAATAGAGTGTACCTCCCATCATTTCTGGTTAGCAAGGCTGCTCTATTGATTCCAAACACACTTTTTGACACATTAATCATGAAATCAACACATGTAGCTAAACAACCTAGTATATTAACTGAATCAAACAATTAAAAACACCATTAAAACCCTAAATCTATTTAAATCCATCAGCAAAATGACTCATTCATCATGGTTTGCATTTCGTGCAAATTTGAACTGGTTTAATTCCTAAATAATGAGACATTCTAAACACCATATGTGAATTAGGCTCCATTTCTTGTCACTAGGGCTATTTTTCATGCAATAACAATGAAATTAACTTTTGTTTCTTTCTTAATAACTATATTCATTATGAAAAAAAATGCCCATGGAACATCTATATGATGAATTCATTCATTTTAACAAACAATGGAGTCCTTGATCTTGAATTTCCTATCTTATTTTTATTAATTGTTGAATTCAAAAATAGACTGTACCTCCCATCATTTCTGCTTAGCAAGGCTGCTCTATTGATTCCAAACACACTTTTTGACCCATTAATCATGAAATTAACACATGTAGCTAAATAACTTAGTATATTAATTGAATCAAATAAGTATAAACACCATTAAAGCTTTAAATTTATTTAAATCCACCAGCGAAATGAGTCATTCATCATGGTTTGCATTTCGTGCAAATGTGAACAGGTTTAATTCCTAAATAATGAGGCATTCTAATCAACTCATGTGAATTAGGCTCCTTTTCTTGTTACCACGCTATTTTTCATGCAATAACCATGAAATTAAATTTAGTTTCTTTCTTAATAACTATGTTCATTATGAAGAAAATGTCCATGGAACATCTATATGATGAATTCATTCAATTTAACAAACAATGGAGACCTTGATCTTCAATTTCATTTCTTATTGATATTAATTATTGAATTCAAAAATAGAGTGTACCTCCCATCATTTCTGGTTAGCAAAGTTGCACTTTTGATTCCAAACACTCTTTTTGACACATTGATCCTGAAATCAACACATGTAGTTGAACAACCTAGTATATTAATTCAATCAAACAAGTATAAACACCATTAAAGCTCTAAATTTATTTAAATCCACCAGCGAAATGAGTCATTCATCATGGTTTTCAATTCGTGCAAATGTGAACAGGTTTAATTCCTAAATAATGAGACATTCTAATCAACTTATGTGAATTAGGCTCCTTTTCTTGTTGCCAGGATTATTTTTCATGCAATAACCATGAAATTATCTTTTGTTTCTTTCTTAATAACTATGTTCATTATGAAAAAAATACCCATGGAACATCTATATGATGAATTCATTCAATTTAACAAACAATGGAGTCCTTGATCTTCAATTTCATTTCTTATTGATATTAATTGTTGAATTGAAAAATAGAGAGTACCTCCCATAATTTCTGGTTAGCAAGGCTCCTCTTTTGATTCCAAACACACTTTTTGACACATTGATCATGAAATTAACCCATGTAGCTAAACACCTTAGTATATTAATTCAATCAAACAAGTATAAACACCATTAAAATTCGAAATCTATTTAAATCCATCAGCAAAACGAGTCATTCATCATGGCTTGCATTTCGTGCAAATATTAACTATATTAATTCATAAATAATGAGTCATTTTAATCACCTGATGTGAATTCGGCTCCTCTTGTTGTTACCAGGACTATTTTAAGCAATAACCTTGAAAATAACTTTTGTTTCTTTCTTAATAACTATATTCATTATGAAAAAAAATGCCCATGGAACATCTATATGATGAATTCATTCATTTTAACAAACAATGGAGTCCTGGATCTTAAATTTCATTTCTTATTGATTTTAATTGTTGAATTCAAAAATAGACTGTACCTCCCAGCATTTCTAGTTAGCAAAGCTGCTCTATTGATTCCAAACACATTTTTTGCACATTCATCATGAAATTAACACATGTAGCTAAATAACTTAGTATATTAATTGAATCAAATAAGTATAAACACCATTAAAGCTCTAAATTTATTTAAATCCATCAGCGAAACGAGTCATTCATCATGGTTTGCATTTCGTGCAAATGTAAACTGGTTTAATTCCTAAATAATGAGACATTCTAATCACCACATGTGAATTAGGCTCCTTTTCTTGTTACCACGGCTATTTTTCATGCAATAACCATGAAATTAACTTTTGCTTCTTTCTTAATAACTATGTTCATTATGAAAAAAAATGCCCACGGAACATCTATATGCTGAATTGATTTAATTTAACAAACAATGGAGTCCTTGATCTTCAATTTCATTTCTTAATGATATTAATTGTTGAATTCAGTAAAAAAAAAAATAGAGTGTACCTCCC